>JASEVX010000001.1:115458108-115725608 GCA_031761405.1 Serripes groenlandicus | reverse complement strand
CCATAATTGATTTGGAGATATCTCCAATTGAATTGCAGAGCTCTCCCAATTGATTTGAAGATATCTCTAATTGATTTGGAGATATCTTCAATTAAGTTGATTTGGAGATATCTTCAATTGAATTAGAGAGCTCTCCAATTCAATTGAAGAGCTCTTCAATTGAATTAATGTAATGATATCATCAATTCAATTGGAGAGCTCTCTAAATATTTGAAGAGCTCTTCAAATATTTGAGTTTATGTAGATTTGGCGTTCCATATGTGAGAAAGTGTGGAAATACATTGGTTGGATAACTGGTCCCCGTGATGTAAACTGAAATATTGTTTAAAACGGCGTTAAACCCCAATTGACGCTATAAATGAAAATGGATTTAATTCAATCAGAAAACTATATGGCATTACACTTTGTGTTTATACTGGTTTCTATCTAAACACGGGTGTAAATTTGGTAAAATGAGAAGAAAACATATTGAAACCTGCAGTTATATTAACTATCCAAGGTAGACGGTACGGGCTTTATGTAATTATAAAATAGAATATGATAATTATAAACTCTTACGTCGTTGTTTCGTTACATGTTGATTCAGTTTTGTAGCTACTATTCTAAATGGAATTCAGAATTATCCAATCTGGTTTGTGAACGATTGTTCCAAATATCTATCGTCGAGAGTACCCTCGTCATGCGCATGTGCACTGTTCGGTTTACCCTTTCCAATATATCCAAACTATGCAGCAGATGACTTTAAAAAAGCACTAGGCAACATATGGTAAATAAGTATACAAATATTGAATAAAGCTTTATACCTTTTGGCAAATAGAAAATGTTTTCATAATGAGCAATTACTTTTTTCGTCAAATTGTTTTAAAAAAAAGTTGTCCTCTGCCGATGAAAAAGGATATATCGCGCCGTTTAATATGTTTGTTGAATGGATTGCCAAACCCTTCGCAGCAGTGATCACATCAATAAACATTCTTCTGCTGTATTTCGCAGTTTCTGATCGACATTTAAAATATTCTTAGATTAAGGTACAAATTACCTTTCATAAACAATTTCTCTATTAACAGGGAGTATATAACACTCAACTGTCTATGAAGAATTGGAACCTCATCTTATAGACTGAATTATCGATGTATATTATACAACAACTAACAGTTAAAAACGTTGCAAACGAAAAGAAGATCAGAGTAAAGAATGATATTCGATACTTACGGTTATCCTTTCCCACAAATAGACATATTTTTGACATATATTTGAACTTCTGCAGCGTTTAAATACATTGTGTCAAAAGAAGAAATTGCTCCAAATGTGTCATTTCTCCCTTTGCCACAATGTTTTTTAACTCATGTCCATAAACATACTGTAATTCAAAACGTTTACATAGTTTTTTTTATATTATTTCTTAGTCGTCTGCTAAAGATTTAATGTTTTTGGTAAGGATTTAAATTATTCATTCTTCACATGATATCGGATGTCAAAACTTGATCTTTTTCGTCTGCTTTATTGTGGTCTACTAAACTCTTGTCAACTCGTTCAAAAATAGCTGATTTTTTTTAAAATTTAGGTTTCAAAGTGTGTGGGTCTCAGATCAGACTAAACATATTGTGCGGTCCGATCTGGATGTATACTTAACAATAGTTGGCGACTTCCGCCACCAGTATTCAAAGAGTTAAATCGTGAGTTTGTTTAGAGACGATTTAATTTCCTTAAGTGTCTATAAGTGAGGTTTAACAATCATATCGACTGGCGAATCTTTGTCTGCTTGCACGTTAAATTAATGTTATCTGCTTAATTGTCGTCTGCACTCATTTTGCATTAAATAGCTTCCTTTAACATTCTAGCTTAAATGAAGTCAATCTGAATATCAAACAGTTGAGATCTCAGATCAGCACCAACATTTTTTAGGCTCTGATCTAAACGCAAACTCAACGTTTCGCATAGGTTATCAATGGTATAATGAGTTATATTGCAAGTATGTTTAGGGACGTTTAATTTCATTAATAGTTTTACAAGTTAGAATCAACAATCCTAGCGACTTGTGAATATGTAAGATAATAATTCACATAGTTAGTGAAGACATTCTTGTCTACCCTCATACATCAGTGTTCGGAGGAATGTTTAATCACAGGTGAACATATAATTTTTCGTTTGCATTATATCGGATTGTATTGTATTCAACAATTCAGTAAATAAGTATACATCAAACATAAGAGTAGTCAGGGACCAAGGCAGCATATCTTAAATAATAACAATGTGAATGGTGCATTGGATAATATATGATTTTCCCTTATATTGCATATTATTGACACTTGTGTACACTCAAAAAATTGTTTTTATTATAAAAGAAATATTCTACAAACAGAATTGAAATCCGAGAATGATATTTTTTTCTAACAAGGGTTGTAATAAACGCCCTGTTTCTATAGTCAAATAAACAACAGATTGAAACAAAGAGAGAATTACTAACTGCATGTTTTTGATATAGAATTTATGTCACAAGGGAAAAAAGGGGTAATTTGGTTAAAATCACGAAACCGTAGGTTGAGTGATTTTACACCAAATTACCCCTTTGTTCCCGAGTGACATAAATTCGATATCAAAAACATGCAGTTAGTTATTCTATGTATTATATATCTGGAATAAATCTCCCCAAATACTGCTGCTTCTATTTGGCGCCAAATGACTAGCGTTATGACGTCAAAACCGCTGACGTGACGTCATTTTCCTAGTATTCGGTCTCAGTTTTTTAAAAATTCCTAGTATTAAACCCACTTTAAATTCCAAAGATGTTCCAAAGCTAAAAAAAGTAGTTCCGGCAAAAATGATATCATCACTAGGGATGATATAAAAAAACTAAAAGTGTTATCGTCACAGTGTTAGTTATCATTTTTTTAAAAATTGATATTGATTTTATGTCACTTAAATTTCAATACAAAATTTGGATAGGTATGTTATAAAAGACAATATCATCGTTAACCACAAGCAGACGTTTTCGACTCGTTTTCAGCAGACGACTTTTGATAACATTGTTGAATTTAATTAGGGAGTGAATATTTTCACGCAATCAGCAATGTTCCTCTTTGGCACAATGTTGTTAACTCTATTCAATGAAACTACTTTAAGTTATAGATACTTGCTACTTTCATTCCTCGATGTTTTCAAAGTCGCCTGTTGTATATTGAAAAGGGTTAAGGCAACCGAGTTTGATATATTTTACCCTTTCCGCGCCATAGACAACTTTCCACGTCTCTAATAGCAGGTAATATTTGAAAAAAATGTGTGTAAAGAAAGCTTTACATAACAACTAATGTTTTCCAATTACAATCACATTTCATCCTCTGATTTTGTTTAATATATTTACACACACATATATATGTAATATATTCTTAAAAAACAAAAACAATGTTATATGTTGAAAACCAGCCAGTTTCACGAGAATACTGTGTTGTATTGAGTACTGGTGTGGTAAAACAAGGGAAGTTGAACTGGCCGCCGTGATATAACTGAACAACTGTTGGAAACGACGTTAAATCCCAAATAACGCTAACACTAAGGGAAACAATTCCATAATTAACATGTGTGTCTACACAAATAATCTAAACCGGGAAGTAAATATTGCAAAGGAAAACAAGATCAGAGATAAAGATGGAAATGTATTTCGTTTAAATTAACTTTTCAATCACCCTTAGCTATAAAATAGAATATGAAATTGTTTAACTCTTACTTGCTTTCTATCAGTTAATGCAGTTTCCGTTGTGTAGTCACTAGGACTATTCTTAGCTGGATGAAAAATTATCAAATCTGGTTCGTAAACTAATATACAACATGGCTGTCGATGCAAAAACAACGTCATGCGCATGTGCAATCCTCTATTAACCCTTTCACATATACCACAAGATTATGTTTCAGACGACTATGAAGACGTCTAGTCAAAATAAGGACAAATCCGTATCAATAAAATATATTTCTGAGAAAAGATTAAATCATTTTGGCAAAAGGAGAATGAGTTCATGTTGAGTAATTTCGTTAAAATATTTTCAAACGTTGTCTGCTGCAGCAGGAAAGGGTTAAGTTGCGAAGTGTAATCTTGTCAGTGTATGAATTGTTTATCCCTTCGCCACAGTGATTACATAAATATGCATACTTTTACTGTATATTGCAGTTTTGTTTGACATTAAGATTTACTAAGCTTAATAGACAGACTGCCATTGATAACGTGTCTTTAATAAAACTAGGGAGTATACTTATAACGACTTTTCTAGATTGAATTATCAATGTACAAATTTACATCAACTAACTGTTAAGAACGTTGAGGATAATATACAAGAGATAAGAATGCTAGGCGACACATACCCTTTCCAACAAGTAGACATTTGTTGATGCTTATATGACTTATTTTTCTTAAAAGAAAATATTGATCATAATGAGTCATTTCACCCTTTGTCACAATGTCTTCAACTCATGTCGATACGTATGCTTTAATTCATAGATAAATTACATAGTTGTGTTTATATGATTTTTAAAGTGGTCTGCTGAAGATTAACTGTATGTGGGAAGGATTTATGTTAAACACCCTTCACAAGATATCGAGTGGCAAAGTTTTATCTGTTTTGTCTGCTTTATTGTCGTCTACTACACTCTCGAAAACTAGTTCAAAATGCTGAAATAGAATTAATCTGGGTGTCAAACAGCAGATTGGCATAAACATATTGTGGGTCCGTTCAAGATGCAAAGTGAACATGGGGCATCACATATTTGCGACATCTGACGTTAGCGAGAGTAAGTGAAATAGTGAGTTTGTTTAGAGACGTTTTAATTTCAAAAGGATCTATAAATAAGGTTGAATAATGATATCGACTTACGCGTTTAAAATATATCTATTCATACATTTAGTGAACTAGTAATTATTTTCCTTCATACAACAGTTTTCTGACTATTTGTTATACTCTCAAAAGAACGTAATAATTTGCATTCGTCTTACATCAGATAGATGTTTGCAATTATGTACACATTCGGTGAGTATGTATTCAATAAATAGACTAGCAGTGAAGGTCCAAGGCACCACGAATGTTAATATATTACACAGTCAATGATATATTGGATAATATACATTATACCTCATACGACCCAAGTAATACAAAATACTTTAAAAATGGTAAAAATGACTGTCCCTCCTTGGCGCTTAGGGTTGTAAGGTTAGCAATACGACTGACTTCCTTGTATCAGGATAAATGAACCAGTAGAACTTTGTAACTTTTCCAGGCAAAGCCGTGATATAACTGATATATTGTTGAAAGCGGCATAATACACCATAAACACGAATCTCTCATAAGTTATGATGGTGACGAATATCTGCTATCCGATACATACCTATGACGTGTCTTATAACAAATATTCCACAAACCGAATGTTTGTCCGGCGATCCGGGACCTATCTATGAACACAGACAATTAACTATTGCAGTCAACTTGTGTAGATTATGATCAGACTAGGCAGGATGTTCTGAATATACACAGTTCAGAAATGACAATTTGTACCATTTGTCATGCACGGGTTCAAATTTCCTTTCAGCAAGCAATGTTGTGACGGATGTTAAGTAATTTATTGCTATTTAAACTGCTGTTCGGCAACAGCGATAGCAAAATAGTTAAGTAGTGCGATACAACTTTTCATACACACACAACACTGAGCCCCAGTAGCGACGCGGGTTGTTAACCTAGAGGTTATAAGTTTGGCTCCAAGTACAACCAACATTCTTTCGGATGTTCGACAAAAGTATATGCGACACTCATTGTTAGTTATTCAAATTTCATGCGAATAAACAGCCAGTTGCTTCGAAACAATGATGACATGAGAAATGGCGTAAAAAGCGTGGAAATACATGGACAGGAGAAGAAACATCCGTGATATTGCTGAACATTGTTATAATTGGCGTTAGATCCAAATCAAACAATCATGAAACAGGTTCTGCAGACGTATTTGAAAACACCGTGATAAAACTAAGGAAATTATCCGTAAATGTTTAAATCATTTGGGCAAATGGAGAAAACACCATATTGAGCAAATACTTATTGTTGTCAAAATGCTTGCAAAGACCGTTTGCAGCCGAGGGAAAGCCTTATAAAGTCGCGATGTTTAATCTTTTCATTGTATTGATTTTGAAACTCTTCGCCGCAGTGATCATATCAATATACATTCATCTCCTGTATGTCATAGTTTCTGTTTGACATTTAAATTATTCTAATCTTAATGGACACTTACCCTTTATAAGCTGTTTCTCTATTAACACATGTTGTATCTCATTGAAGAGGTCCTTGTAGAATTGGAATTGAACATTTCAGACATAATTATCAATGTACAGTGTACACAAACTACGGTTAAGAACATTATGGAAACTATATAAGAGGGAAGATTGATATACGATACAAACGCATCATTTGTATATTTTCGCACAAGTAGACACATGTTGACGCTTATGCATTTTTAAACACATTGTGTCAAAGGAAGATGTGGCTCCTAATGAGTCATGTCACTATTTGTCATATTGATTTCAACTCACGCATACTTTAATTGATTTTTCTTTTACTTGTGCTTGTATGATTTCTTAGTTGTCCTGCGACAAGACGTACGTGCTCAAAACTTAAATTGTTCACTCTTCACATGATATTAATAAGCAAAACTTGATGTTATTTTCTTCTGATTAATTGTCGTTTTCTACTCAATTAATTCAATCTTAAATGGCATCAACCTAGATTTCAAACAGTGTGGATCTCAGATCAGCCCATTCTACGTGTGGGGTCCGATCTGAATGCAAGCTGAAGTTGTAGCATAGGTTATCATCAGTTGAAGACATCCGCCCGCTAGTGAGCAAAGAGTTAATTGAGAGTTTATTTAAAGACGTTATAATTTCCAAACGTTTTCACATATAATGTTTAACCTTGATATATCGACTGGCAAAACTTTAACATGTGTAATTATAAATTGTGTATTCAGTATTTATTTACCCTAATACATCAGTGATCTGACGAACGGTTTATCCTAGGTATATATCAATTTAGATTAACCTTATTTTAGATAGCTATATGCATTTATTTTTTTTAAATAAAAAAAAAGGTTTGTTCGGTTTGTTTGTAAAGTATTATACGCCGCATGTTCTCAGTTATAACACGGTGTGTCCTGTTGAAGGTACTTGTACTTCTTGTTAATGTATCCTGACTCTAGCGAGTCAGTCGTTATTATAGACCCACACACCGTTGTGCCAAGGAAGGAAATCCTATAATAATGTTTAAATTATTTTGTTTGACCTGGCTAGGGATCAATCTCGCGACTCGAAGCGGACACTTTACCATTACACCACCTAGATGGTCCACAACTTCAGTGAATACGTATCGTACAAGAAAATGGTAGTCAGAGATAACTGTCAATAGTTTATTTGATAATGTATTTTTTTTCCTCATACACCATAATGGTAACGACTTTTTTCGCACCGACATATACTTATGCTTATGCAAGTAACCTGCAAACAGAATGTAATTCAGAACCTTTCTATTTGCACGGACAATGGTCTATTGAAGAAGTGAATATTTCCCCTTATCGGTGATATCAGCTAAGGAAGGTCGGGGTTTCGATCTCCGACTGAGTTCTACAAAAGTATTTAAAATTGTAGATAGTGATTTCCCCCCATTCGCTGCCAGTGTTGTAGGGCTATTTAACTGTTGGTTGAAACGGAAACATCCATACTCATTATGAGAAATTTCACCTTTTGCCACAACACTTTTCAAAAATCGTCTGGTACAGATATAAACATGTTTCTTATCACATTGCTCGTAAAGCAAATGGGCAAATGAATGTTTTCCTTTAATAGCAACCCGCAAACGTATTTGAACAAATGTGTAGCAAACGATATCTGAAAACATTGCTGGAAATGGAGAAATTGCTCATGATGAGCATTTCCCCCCATTTGTCAGACAGTGTTCAACTGGATTCAGTTTTAAAACTTTCATGTATAGAGGCGTATGCCTTAATGTTGTCAAGCTCGTCGGCTGCAGATTTGTTGTATGGAAGAAAGGTTTAACATTATGTATACTATTCATGTTTTTATAATTTACTGTATTCAATACAGACTATAAATAGCATATCAAGGACTGGTTAATTATGTTTAAATGGTAGAACTTTATACTTCAACTTTGAGTCAACCCTTTATTTGATGAAGACTGCTTTTTACGCCTATGCAAACAATGACTTTTAGAAAGATTATAATTTACTGTATTCAATACAGACTATAAATAGCATATCAAGGACTGGTTAATTATGTTTATACGGTAGAACTTTATAATTCAACTTTGACTTAACCCTTCCCCTGATAACGACGGATTTTGATGCCTATGCAAACGACACTGTTAGAAACATTACTGGACAATCATGCATTGTTCAAAGGTGCGATTTCTCAGGTTTCAACAAATAAAATTAACTCAAAAGCCGCCTGCTTAAATACATTCCTTTAAATTTATTGACTTTTATGTGTTTACTAAAGTGTCGACTTTATAAAACGTGTTAAATTAGTACACATAGTCGTGATTTCTTTTTTCAATTGGACCGTCCCCCGTTTTTCTGATACTTAATGTATATGACGCTTCTGTAGCAGACGACTTTTGTAAAAACAAAAATAACATGCACACCGTAAACACGAGCGATTTCTCTCATGTACCAAAACCGCATCGGTGGTGATGAGGTAGAGCGTCTGCGTCGGTGGTGTAATAGTAGTAGTAGTGCGTCCGCCTCGGAAGCGAAATGTTCCGGTTTCGGTCACCGGATAGGTCATACATATGGTAATGGCTTTCTTCTTTGGCGCTTGCGAGAGTGGCGTTAACATTATGACGCACTCGTTTGTGTTCGGATAACTGAAACAGTAATACTGGTAACTTACTAAAGAAATGCCGTGATGTAACTGGGGAATTACGTTTAAAGTGGCGTTACACAAGCAAACTTTTCCAAAATGTTTTTAACATTGTTTTATAATTTAAATACCCAATTTCAAAGACGTTATAACTCTTTTCAACAGATACTTCTTAAAACAGACGACTTCGGAAATTCAAACATTAAGTTAACGTTAAGGGTTATCGGATTGTACTTAACCCTTTACCATATACAATAACAAATCTTCACATTGGCTTTGAAAACAGATAAGAAAGGAATGTATAACCATTGAAAAAAATTAAAACTAGTTCATCATAAGAAATTTCTCCTTTAGTAACGTTTGTTCTCGGAAGTAATCTTCTATAAAGGCTTTATAATGAATGTGCATTTAGCTAAGGGTAATATTCAATGTGTTTAAACGCTAGTACAATCTTCATAATGGTTAATTTTATGATTATTGAAAAGTATTAATAGGAAATGGAATGTGTTTATAATTCATGACGCGCAATCGGAATTGCTTTATTCTAATCTGAATAATTCCTTTCTACTGTAACAGAGACGAAATTTAATGCTTCTGCAGCAGTGAACATTTGCAAAATATAAATAATATGAAAATAGGAAATATTACCAAACCACCTCGGTTGTGCAGGGGTAGAACGTAAGCTTCATACTAAATGCATAAGTAAATGGCTTACCTCTTTGGCGCTCAGGAGTATGGGGATAACATTTATATCAGCTCATTAGTGTCAGGATAAATGCACCAAACGTTCTGCTAACTAACCAAAGATGCACAAGCTTACGTGCATGCAGGTCATTTTAATCATCGTTCTGTGTATACGCGTATGTCACACACTTACGTGCATAGATGTCATTGTAATCATCGTTCTGTGCACAAACTTACGTGCATACAGGTCATTTAAATCGTCGTTCTGTGTATAAGTGTATTGCACACACTCACGGGCATACAGGTCATTGTAATTGTCGTTATGCGTATAAGTGTATTGCACAAATTAACATGCATACATATCATTTTAATCGTCGTTCTGTTTATAAGCGTATTGCACACACTTACGTGCATACAGTACATTTTCATCGTCGTTATGTGTATAAGTGTATTGCATACACTTACGTGCATACATGTCATTTCAAACGTCGTTCTGTGTATAAGCGTATTGCACACACTTACGTGCATACAGGTCATTTTCATCGTCGTTCTGTGTATAAGTGTATTGCATACACTTACGTGCATACATGTCATTTTAAACGTCGTTCTGTGTATAAGCGTATTGCACACACCTACGGGCATACACGTCATTGTAATTGTCGTTCTGTGTATAAGCGTATTACTCACGCCTACGTGCATACATGTCATTGTAATCGTCGTTCTGTTTTTTATAAGTGTATTGCACACACTTACGGGCACACATGTCATTGATTGTAATCGTCGTTCTGTGTATAAGCGTATTACACAAACGTACGTGCATAAACGTCATTTTAATCGTTGTTCTGTGTATAAGCTTATTGCACAAACTAACATGCATAGAGGTCTTTTTAATCGTCGTTCTGTGTATAAGCGTATTGCACACACTTACGTGCATACACGTCTTTTTAATCGTCGTTCTGTGTATAAGCGTATTGCACACACTTACGTGCATACACGTCATTTTAATCGTCGTTCTGTGTATAATTGTATTGCACACACTTACGAGCATACAGGCCATTTTAATCGTCGTTCTGAGTATAAGTGTATTGCACACACTAACGGGCATACAGGTCATTGCAATTGTCGTTCTGTGTATAAGCGTATTGCACAAACTTACATGCATACATGTCATTTTAATGATCGTTCTGTGTATAAGCGTAGTGCACACACGTACGTACAAACAGGCCATTTTAATCGTCGTTTCAGTATTAGCGTATTGCACGCTCATCATGCCAAATTATGTCGATAAATTAAGTACAAACAGGTTATTTGAATCGTCGTTCTGTGTATACGAGTAGTTTACGCTTATCATGCCAAAGTCAGTCAATATATCACGTTAACTAAAACTGTCGTTTCACGCGATACGAAGGTCGTTGCATGATGATACATATTAAGATCGTGTCCTTTTGAAAAGAATAAAAAGATTTGCCATGCATTTTACCATGTGATTTCCTATATGGGATATACTTCTTTAATTGTTTATTGGTTGGTGACATATAATTGCATCGTTCTTGTGCACTATATACGTCATGTTTGATCGTCATATTGTACGTTACATTTAATGTCACATTTAAAGTGGATGTTAATATGACAGAAGAGGTTTGGTGAACAGTCGTGATTGAAGCTTAATTAAACAACAGTCTGTAACTTATATTTTTTTAATTCATAGAATACAACGTTTTAAACAGTGTGAAGATGCGGTATTGTGACGTCAAACACAGTTAATTAAGTCTTATAAAACGTGTAAACTGTGTTATTTCATTGTTGAAAGCATTCAACATTGTCTAAATGGTCTGTTTTTTATCTTAAAATGTCAAAATAGGAATATTCTAAATTTCCAAAAGATGTTACAGTAGTGTAACGGGCTATATATTTTGCTACTCGAAGTGACATCTCTCTTGACCTTTGGTCTCGCGAAATACTTTTGCTTTTATGCGTCCCGTAGTATCATGCAAAGCGACATATCCTCCTACAACATACTTGTGTCTTTGTCTATATTAAAAATTTCCCATCAAAACATATGGTGATTCGTGTCGAATCCCCAAAGATTCAAATAATCAAAACAATCTGAGTTCAGATGTACCTGTCAAACCATACCCACATACAACACATCTGCGACAGACACCTTTGTCAGCAAAATGTGTCAAATACTCAGAACAATATGAAGTCAGAGATATCTATTAAATCATTGCTATATTGTTAAAGTTAAATATTAAAAAGCTGAAATGATCAGTTTCGTCTGACCACAATAGTTCAATTGTCTTTAACCCTTTCCCACATATAGACGAAATATGATGCATCTGCATCCGATGACTTTTGAAAATAATGTGGAAAAATGGCAAATTGCTTATAATGATCAATACTTCTTGTGTCACTTTGTTTTCAAGGTTTCCGGTACTAATACAGAGAATTCAATAGTTTTACTTTTATTTGTAAAGTTTTCCGATATGTATGTCTAGATGTTTTCAAAGTCCTTTTTTGTAGAATTATTGTATGTTGATAAGGGTTAAAGAATGTTCTTTAATGTTCAAGTTTTCAAAACTGATCATTATTAGCATATCAATGACTGATGTTTACTGTTTTATAATTCAATAACCCTTTCCGTGTAAAAAAACCAAAACCTTTATGAACATTATATTATAATAATTAAATTCACAAACAAGCGATTTCTAAGAAGACGACTTGAAGATCAGGAACAAACGGCATTGTTGCTGAAGTAGAAATTGCTCATCATAAGACTAAAGAATTCCTCCTTTAGTTACTTTTGTTTTCAGAAATCTTCTATTGTAGAATAGTCGTCTGCTGAAGATTGACTGTAAGTAGGAAGGATTTATATTATACATCCTTCAATGGATATTGAATGACACAACTCGATATTGTTCGTCTGCTTTATTGTCGTCTACTTCACTCCTATACACTGGTTTAAAAATAGCTGAAGTAGACGTTAGGGATCATAAGATATATTATGAGTCTGTTTAGATACGTTTTAATTTCAAAAGGATCTATAAGTGAGGTTTAATAATTATATTGACGGGCGAATCATTGTCTGCCTCACGCTACAATAATGTTTTCTGCTTAATTGTCTTCTGCACTCATTTTGCATCATATGGTTTCCTTAAAATGTCTTGGTAAAATGAAGCCAATGTGAATGTCAAACGGATTAGATGCCAGATCAGTCTGAGCATATTGTAGACTTCGATCTGGATGCAAACTCAGCGTTTTGCATAGGTTATTACCTTCTGGCGATATTCATCGCTAGCGAGCAAAGGGTCACACTGCGAGTTTGTTTAGAGACGTTTTAATGTCCTTCATTTGTATACAAGAAAGGTTTAACAATCATATCGACTGACGAATCTTTACTATACTAATTTACTTCTTTACCCTCATACATCAGTATTCTGACGAATGTTTAGTCCCATGTGAACATATTATTGTTTGTTTGCGTTATATCAGATACTTTGTGTACATTGTATTAATCAATTAACTAAATATGTCAACAACAAACAGAATAGTAGTCAGGAACGAAGTCACCATATCTTAAATTATAACACTGTAAATGGTTTATTGGATATTGGATAATATATTATTTCCCTCATATGTCGTACTCTTGAAACGTTTGTACCGATAGACACGAATACCAGTATTTTTTATAAATATAACACATAAATTATGTAAATCCGTTTTTGAGAACGATATTTGCACAGCCGATGATATTTTGAAGGATATACAATTGGTTCCTCTTACCAATCAGTACTTTAGCTTTTGATAGTTATTTCAGTTTAACACAAGGGTTGGTATATTAGTCCCGTTTCTATAGTCAAATAAACCTCGCTAACCTTTTCCCACACGCATATGTAGTCGACACATTTTCAGCAGTCGACTTTTGAAGAAAATGTGGATATTGATTATAGAGAAAATATATTCTCACAATCAGCAATGTTGTCAACTCTATTCAATGAAATACTTTAAGTTAAATTGCTTTGTTCTTCCCTCGATGTTTTCAAAGTCGTCTGATGCATAGTTTGTATATTTTGAAAAGGGTTAAGACGACCGAGTTTTAAAACGGTTTACCCTTTCCGCGACATAACCAACTTTCCACGTCTTTAATAGCAGGTGATATTTGAAACATTGTGTCAATTGATTGAATGGGGTTTAACGCCGTTTTTAACAATTTCTCAGTCGGAAAGAAAGTTGGCCCAGCCGGGAATCGAACTCACAACCCCAGGATTGACAGCCCGCGTCGTTACCGACTGAGCTACCGGGACTCGATAAAACAATGTGTCAAAAGAAAGATTTATATCACAACCATTTTTTACTATTTGCAATTTGCATCCTCTGATTTGTTTAATAAAGCTTTACATATAATATATGTAATATATTCATGAATTACAAAAACATTGTTACACATTGTATTTGAGTTTTATAAAATATATTTAAATATCTTTGAATTCGGATCCGACTGCCAGCGGTTACAAGCAGTAAAGGAGCTTTTCGAATGGTTGTGCGTTTATTTGTTTGTTTGTTTGTTGTTTGGAGTTTAACGCCGCTTTGAACAGCTTTGGTCATATCACGGCGGTCAGTGCACCTACCCATGTTTTCCTGGCTTTCCCACACCAGTACTTACACAACATTCTTTCGAAGCTACTGACTACTTTCTCACATATATCAGAGGTTTGTGCGTTTATAAACGAATTGCAAATATCCGTATTAGACTGCGCGTGGACGAAACATTGGTTTGGTTCTACGTTGTTCGCAAACTCGTAAAGTCGATAATTCGTAAATTTTCTATTTCCTGTATTATGACCTGTCAAATTTAATATTTACGATTTATAAATAGAACATAAAAAGCCTGATATTGAAAAAAGTGAGAATAGTACTAGATGCGGTAGTATGACATCAACCACAACAGTGTCATTTTATTATTGAAAACATTTAAATTTGTCTTGATCGTCTGTTCCTTATCTTCAATGTTTTAGAATGTGGACATAAATATGTTACATATGTAGAGGTGTGTATTGAATCCTAAATGTGTCAAAAAATCAGAACAATATGATGTCAGTGAATGTATGTATCGACGGTGGTTTATACACGTATGAAAAGTGTCGGAATGACTATATAAGGATTTTTTGTTTAGCCTATTGTAGTTTATGCTGGCGGGTAAAATAAGCTCGTGCGAAGCTGATTGTGTGTTTACACGCAGTTGATGGTCATTCGATGAGTAAGCATTAAATGTCCAACTGTATAGACCGTTACCAAATTTCCAAGTTATGATTTCTAAAAGATTTCAATTGAGATTGGGAAATTCCGATTACTGACATATGCGTTTCTTGCAGTTCGCTCAGAAAGCGATGTTAGGGGTCGAGGTTTGATTCATATTCAAAGTTATCCCATACTCAATAACCATTAACCTATTTAGGGTTAAGGTATATATGCCATTTAAACTTATTTGGTACATAGCGAATTCAATTATGAACTAAAGCTGTTTATCATTTATTTCTGGAAGTACGATTCGTTTGAATTAAGTTTTAATTAAAACATAACTGTTTTTGAGAGAAACGAATTGAGTAATGACGGAGGGCGCAGCAGACGCCTAAACTGGTCAGAGCATGGATCTTTTCTCACCTTCCCCTGTTAAATAATAGTTACAACATGTTAGGGTTGGGTAGCGAGCTCGCAATGCCCGATTTTACGTTTCGTCATTCAACAATACTTCTATTCATTACTTGGATTTGAAAAGAGTTATGTTTTATTGTCAATAAACATGCAGAATAGCAAAACCAAACGGCTGCACTAAGTTCCTCTAGCCTAAAATGTGTTTGGTGTTGTTAAATTATTATGCATGTTTATCCCAATTATATAAATGTTTATGTTTGTTTGAAAGCATTGACTTAGAACATCATAACTATTAAACCATCCCAACATTCACCAACTCTCCAGAAGTCGACTTCATTAACACCTGGGTATATATATGGAAATCTCTAATTAACGAAAACATTTGAATAATACTTGACAACTATGTTGCAAAAGGAGAAAGTGTTCATTATTTTGAGCAATTTTGTTGCCACATTGTTTTCAAATTTCGTCTACTATAGATACGTTAAAAAACGTTTGTGAATTGGAAGTATTTATAATAAAAGGAATTGATGCCGATTAATATACTATTTCCTTCATACAAAATAATGTTGACACATATGCAAAAGAAGGGTTTCAGTAAAAGAACCAATAAAAGTAATTAATTGCTAAAACGAGGATTTTCCTCTGACTTACAATGTTTTTAAATCTGTTCTCAGATAAATATATGAGTTTTGATGATTATGCATCATATGACTCATAATGAGCAATTTCTGCTTTTGCCACAATGCTTTCAAGTGTGTTCATTGATAATAAACAATATTCAATAATTATGATTTGATTTATTAAAGGTTTTTTCATGCCCAGGTTGTTGATTGATTTGGGTTTAAAGCCGTTTTCAACAATTTTTCAGTCATATCACGGCGATCAGTTCACCTACTCATGCGTTTCCTGGTTTTCCCACACCAGTACACCACACAACATACTTTCCAAGCAACTGGCTGCTTTTCCACATTGACTGTTAAACAGCCCATTGGTGAAAGACGAATGAAGCAGGTCTCAATGTCTTTTGTCAAACATCGGAAAGAATGTTGGCCGAGCTGCGATCCGAACTCACAACCCCTGGAGTGGATTGACAACCCGCTCGGTATTGACTGAGCTACAGAGGCTCGGCTTCATGTTTTCAATGTGTATGTTTTGTATGTGGTAAAGTTTTCCTTAACGTTTATGTTTATATAATAGCTTTTATTTTGTCAAATTGGACTATGGATGTTATGGTCATCCATGTTATGGACTTCACAACATGAAATGAACTTTAAAGGTGATCGGTGATTGATATTTAAAAAAAAATATGCACGTTGGAAAGGATAAATTTGCTGTTCGATGGTTGTTTGAAAACAATATGACCTTCATATTTATAGTTATACAATCCCGTTACGGTTTACTCAGATACTTTTTGTAACAATAATGTTATACTTTTAGGAAAACCATGTTTTTTGAATATTGAAAATAAATCAAGGCAAAAATAATTTTAGTGTTCAATGCATATAGTGTTCGGTAAACCATCATTCAATAGTGTGTAATAAATTAAATTTGGAATCGAAAAGCAAAGACACGTTGAAGATAATGAATGTTTATCAGGTGCTCCATGAAAACAAACCTTAACGTAATTATTATACATGTGTAACAACGCCTGTCTGCTATGTATCAAAATGGATACTGTTCTATAAACGTTCCTTCTACCATTTATTGACGAACTGTGCATTGCAAGATCAGGCTGCGGAGATACGCGGACTGATCTGAATCTAGACTTTTCGCAAACTAGTCTTCCACAAATTGGATAAAAGTCTATGTAGGAAAGCGGCCTGTTGCTTGGATATAATGTTGTGTGGAGTGCTAGTTTACGAAAGCAAGGAAAAACTTTAGTTGGTGAACTAGTCCCCGTGATATAACTGAAAAAATGTTGAAAACTGCGCAAAACCCCAATCGATGCTAAAACTAAAAAGGACTTTAATAAGAAAACTATATGGCGTTAACTTTTGTGTTTACACTAGTTGCTATCTAAACACGGAAGAAAAAAAGGAAACATGAAAAGAAAAAATATTGAAACATATTGGAGTTAAATTAACTATCCTTGGTAAACAGTGTAGGTTATATGTATTTATAATGTATAATATGATAATTAAAAACTCTTACTTCGTTGTTTTCGTTACATGCCATTGCTAGCGAGCACAGAGTTACATTGTGAGTTTATTTAGAGACGTTATACATTGTAATTTCCCTAATTGCATATAATTAAGGTTAAACAGTCACATCGATTGGTGAATGAGATAATTAATTCACATATTTAGTGAAGACGTAATTAATTACCCTCGTACATCAGTGTTCTGGGAGAAGCTAAGTCCCAGGTAAACATCTAAGTTTTCATTTGCCTTATATCGCAAATTGTCAGCCGGGCATACTCGGGACTATATATTTACGCAAACGATGGCATTTTGAACGATACACACTTGTTACCTCTCAACAATCAGTACTTTTATTGTACTTCAGTCTAACACAATGTTTGATATTAGACCTGTTCTTGATTGTGAACATTTGTAGCTTAGAGGCGTCAGCCGAAAACGGCGCTGCATTGCACTATGAGATGAGTGAAGACTCAGACGGGTCTATGCGTACCTCTTTACTGTCCGCTTGTCAACTCGCACGTGGTATGAAGTGTACTGTAGAATAATAGGTCCACGTCGTTTTACGTAAAATACGGTTTATGTGATAACAAAATAATATCAGATACAATAAGTCTCCTAATTGCATGATGCGCCTCGTTTCTATAGGCAAATCTACAATAGATAGGAACAATAGAAAATTCAGCGTTGATCCTTCCCCATCAAGTTACGTATTTTTACGCGTTTCGAGAAGATATGTTTTGAAAACATTGTGGTGATAATGGAGATATACTATACTTTTATTAAGATATTTCCCCATTTGACATACTGTTCTCAACTATATTCAAAGATACTAATTTAAGTTATCTGGTTTAAGACTACTTTATGTTTGCGTAGATGTGTTTAAAGTCATTTGTTATAGATTTACTTTGTATTGGAAAGGGCGAGCTATAATATATTCTACCTTTACATAGCCCCCAACCCCCCACAGCAGATACTATTTGAAATCATCGTGTAAAAAGAAGGGATTCCTTGTTATATTGAATGTGTTACTGTTATAGAATCATAATTCATCTGCTTTTCATTCAATGACAATACAAATATATTTGAATAGGTTATTTTTATAAGTCAAGTCAAAATAATTATATTTGATGTTATGATTTAATTTGCATCGGGAATAATCAGTGTTTTTGTATAGAGGCTTACCGAATGTTTGTACGAGTAACAAGGGAAGTGCACACATTGTTGTTATATACTGTACTAAGGCGCATTAAGGAATCGCTAAATCTGGAAAAAAAATCAACTGTTTTTTATAATTGATATAGTTGAATAAAGAGTAAATAAACTGTTCAATGGGTTTATTGAAAATGACCTTCATATTTATGAAAATAAAAACCCTTAAAGGTTTCCTCTGATACATTTCGTGACATTAATGTTATATTTTCAGTAAAACCATAATGTTTTCGAAATTAAGTGTTCGCAAACCATCATTCAATAATGTGCAATAATATACGAACACTAGATGAAAACAAAGACACGTTTATAACAATGATTCGGTAAAAGGTGCGCAGGGAAAGAAAACCTTCACTTAATTATAATACACTTGGAAAAACGCCAATATGTGCATGTAAGCTAAGTATTCAAATGGAACTGCTTAGCCAAATGTTCTTCTACCACGAATTGGCAAACACTGCATAGCCAGATCAAGTTCGGGGAGATACGCGAACTGATCAGTATCTACACTGCTTACAAATGAATCTTTCACAAACGAGATAACTGTCTATGTAAAAAAATAGCTATAAATATGGTTTAGTGAACTGGTGCCCATGATATAACTGAACTATTGTTGGAAACGACGTTAAACATCAATCGACGCTTTAACTAAAAAGGACCTTAAATCAGTAAGAAATCTATATTGCATTACATAATGTGTTTACACTGGTTGCTATCGCAACATTGAGGTAAACAAGCGAAACATGAAAAGAAAAAAATATTGAAACTTATTGCAAATACAATTAACTATACGCGGTAAACGGTGCAGTCTATATTTATTTAAGAAATAGAATATGATAATCATAAACTCTTACTTCGTTGTTTTCGTTACATGTTGATTCAGTTTTGTAGCTACTATTCTAAACGAAATTCATAATTATCCAATCTTGTTTGTGCACGATTATTCAAAATATCCATCGTTGAGAGAACCCTGGTCATGCGCATGTGCAATGTTTTGTTAACCCTTTTTAACCTATCCAAAAAATGCAGCAGATGACTTTAAACAAGATCTAGGTAGAACATATGGTAAATATGTATAAATATTTGTTTTTTATTTAATAGAGCTTCATACATGTTGGCAAATAAATAATGTGCTCATAATGAACAATTACTTATGTTGTCAATTTGTTTTCAAACGTCGTCTGCTGCGGATTAAAAGGGATATATCGCGCCGTTTAATATTTGATAAACCCTTCGCCGCATTGATTACATCAATATACATTATTCTGCTGTATTTTGAAGTTTATGATCGTCATTTAAATTCGTATCATATTAAGGCACAAACTACCCTTCATAAACGATTTCTCTATTAACAGGGAGTATATACCACTCAAAGGTCCATGTAGAACTGGAATCTAATCCTTTAGACTGAATCATCAATGTCCAGTGTACAACAACTTACATTTAAGAACGTTGAGGAACATACTAAACTAATTCAATCTTAAATAGTACCAATCTGCGTTTCAAACAGTGTGGATCTCTGATCAGCCCATTTTATGTGTGATTCCAATCTGAATGCAAGTTGAAGTCGTAGCATAGGTTATTAAAGATTGTAGACAGCCGACGCTAGCGAGGACAGAGTTAAATTGAGAGTTTGTGTAGAGATGTTATCATTTCCAAAAGTTTCCAAAGATATATCGATATGTTCAACATGTATGACATATTAGACGAAAATACATACATGTTTTTTTATTTCATTGCAATTAAAAAATGGGCAATTTGTCTTTTACCTTTATTTCATAGCATGACGCAAACACATTTATAGCAGACGACATTTGATAATTTCGCTGCAAAAGAATAAATTGTTCATGATGAGCATTTTCACCATTTGTCACAAAGTGTTCAGCTGTATTTAGTCTCTATACCTTCATGTATAGAGGCGTATGCCTAAATGTTTTCATGGTCGTCATTTGCTGATTTATTGTATGTGTGAAAGGGTTGAACTTGTCTATTATATTCATGTTTATATAATTTACTGTATTCAATACAGACTATAAATAGCATATGAAGGACTGGTTAATTGTGTTTAAACGGTAGAACTTTATAATTCAACTTTGAGTTAACCCTTTCCCTGATAAAGACGGTTGTTGATGACTAGGCAAACGACAACTTGTATAAACATTACAGGACAATCATGCGTTGTTCAAAAGTAAGATTTTTAAAAAAATAACGTCTTTAGCAAACGACTTTTGTAAAAACAAATAACATGAAAACCGGAGAAACGAGCGATGTCTCTCATATACCCTAAACGCATCGGTGGTGATGAAGAGAGGTTCCGGGTGCGATCACCGGATAGGTCATACATATGGTAATGGCTCTCTTCTTTGGCGCTTGCGAGAGTGGCGTTAACATTATGACGCACTCGTTTGTGTTCGGATAACTGAAACAGTAATACTGGTAACTTACTTAAGAAATGTCATGATATAACTTGGGAATTACGTTTAAAGTAACGTTAAACAAGCAAACTTTCCCAAAATGTTTTAACCTTGTTTTACAATTTAAATACCCAATTTCAAAGACATTATAACTCTTTACAACAGATAATTCTTAAAACAGACGACTTCGGAAATTCAAACATTAAGTTAACGTTAAGGTTTATCGGATTGTACTTAACACTATACCATATACAAAATAAATCTTCAGATTGGCTTTTTGAAAAAAGATAAGAAAGGAATGTATAATCATTGAAAAAAAGTTAAAACTAGTTCATCATAAGCAATTTCTCCTTTAGTGACTTTTATTCTCGAAAGTAATCTTCTATAAAGGCTTTATAATGAATGTGTATTTAGGTAAGGGTAATATTCAATGGGTTTAAACGCTAGTACAATCTTCATAATGGTTAATTTTATGATTATTGAAAAGTATGAATAGTAAATGGAATGTGTTTATAATTCATGACGTGCAATCGGGATTGCTTTATTCTAATCTGAATAAATCCTTTCTAATATAACAGAAACGATATTTAACGCTTCTGCAGCAGTGGACATTTACAAAATATAAATAATATGAAAACAGGAAATATCATCCAACCACCTCGGTTGTGCAGGGGTAGAACATAAGCTTCATACTAAATGCAAAAGCAAATGGCTTACCTCTTTGACGTTCAGGAGTATGGGGATAACATTTCGATCAGCTCATTAGTGTCAGGATAAATGCACCAAAAGTTCTGCTAACTATCCAAAGATGGACAAACAGGTCACTTTATTCGTCGTTCTGTGTATAAGCGTATTGCACACACTAACGGGCATACAGGTCATGTTAATCGTCGTTCTGTGTATAAGCGTTTTACACAAACTTACGTGCATACATGTAATTGTAGCCGTCGTTCTGTGTATAAGTGAATTGCACACACTTACGTGCATACATATCATTTTAATCATCGCTCTGTGTATAAGCGTATTACACAAACTTACGTGCATACAGGTAATTTTAGTCATCGTTATGTGTATAAGTGTATTGCACACACTTACGTGCATACTCGTCATTGTAATCATCGTTCTGTGTATAAGCGAATTACACAAAATTACGTGCATACATGTAATTGTAGTCGTCGTTCTGTGTATAAGCGTATTACACAAACTTACGTGCATACATGTAATTGTAGTCGTCGTTCTGTGTATAAGTGTATTGCACAAACTTACGTGCATACATGTCATTTTAATCATCGTTCTGTGTATAAGTGTATTACACACACTTACGTGCATACAGGTAATTTTAGTCATCGTTATGTGTATAAGTGTATTGCACACACTTACGTGCATACTCGTCATTGTAATCATCGTTCTGTGTATAAGCGAATTACACAAAATTACGTGCATACATGTAATTGTAGTCGTCGTTCTGTGTATAAGCGTATTACACAAACTTACGTGCATACATGTAATTGTAGTCGTCGTTCTGTGTATAAGTGTATTGCACAAACGTACGTGCATACATGTCATTTTAATCATCGTTCTGTGTATAAGCGTATTACACACACTTACGTGCATACATCTTATTTTAGTTAACGTTCTGTGTATAAGCGTATTGCACAAACTTACGTGCATACATTTCATTTTAATCATCGTTCTGTGTATAAGCGTATTACACAAACTTACGTGCATACATGTAATTGTAGTCGTCGTTCTGTGTATAAGTGTATTGCACAAACTTACGTGCATACATGTCATTTTAATCATCGTTCTGTGTATAAGCGTATTACACACACTTACGTGCATACATCTTATTTTAGTTAACGTTCTGTGTATAAGCGTATTACACACACTTACGTGCATACATCTTATTTTAATTGTCGTTCTGTGTATAAGAGTATTGCACAAACTTACGTGCATACATTTCATTTTTGCCATGTGTTTTCCTATATTCGATATACTTCTTCACTTGGTTATTGAAATGTGATATATAATTGCATAGTTCTTGTGCCCTATATACGGTATGTTCGGTCGTCATATTTTACGTCACATTTTAAGTGGATGTTAATATGACAGAAGAGATTTGGTGGACAGTCGTGATTGTAGCTTAATTAAACAACAGTCTGTAACTTCTATTTTTTTTACTCATTGAACACAACATTTTAAACAGTGTGAAGATACGGTATTGTGATTTCAAACACACTTAATTAAGTCTTATCAAACGTGTATACAGTGTTATTTCATTATTGAAAACATTCAAATTTGTATAAATCGTCTGTTCGTTATCTTAAAATGTCAAAATAGGAATATTCTAAATTTCCAAAAGATGTTACAGTAGTGTAACGGGCTATGTATTTTGCTACTCGAAGTGTCGGAATTTGACATCTCTCTTGACTTTTGTTCTCGCGAAATACTTTTGTTTTCATGCGCCCCGTAGTATCATGCAAAGCGACATATCTTCCTACAACATACTTGTCTCTTTGTCTATATTAAAAATGTCCCATCAAAACCTGATATATTTGTGATTCGTATCGAATCCCCCATGATTCAAATACTCAGAACAATATGAAGTCAGAGATATCTATTAAATCATACCCACATACAACACATCTGCGGCAGACGCCTTTGTCAACAAAATGTGTCAAATACTCAGAACAATATGAAATCAGGGATATCTATTAAATCATTTCTATATTGTTAAAGTTAAAAATGAAAAGCTGAAATGATCAATTTCGTCTGACTGCAATATTTCAATTGTCTTTAACCGTTTCCCACATATAGATGCAATATGATGCATCTGCATCCGATGACTTCTGAAAACAATGTGGAAAAAGTACAAATTGCTCATAATAAGCAAAATTTCCTCGTGTCACTTTGATTTCAAGTGTTTTCGATACTAAAACGGAGAATTCAATAGTTTTACTTTTATTTGTAAATATTTCCGATATGTATTTCTAGATGTTTTCAAAGTCGTCTTTTGTAGAATTAGTGTATGTTGTTAAGGGTTAAAGAATGTTATTTAATGTTCATGTTTCAAAACTGATCATTAATAGCATATCAATGACTGCTTTATACTGTTTTATTATTCAATAACACGTTCTGTGTAAAGAAATAAACTTATAGGAAGATTATATTAAAATAATCAAATTCACAAACAAGCAATTTCTCAGAAGACGACTTGAAGCTCAGGAAAAAACGGCATTGTTGCTGAAGTAGAAATTGCTCATCATAAGAATAAAGAATTCCTCCTTTAGTTACTTTTGTTTTCAGAAATCTTCTATTGTAGAATAGTCGTCTGCTGAAGATTGACTGTATGTGGGAAGGATTTATATTATACACCCTTGAATGGATATTGAATGACACAACTCGATATTGTTCGTCTGCTTTATTGTCGTCTACTTCACTCCTATTTCACCTTGTGCCACAACACTTTTCAAAACTCGTCTGGTACAGATACGTCAAAAGGCGTCTGCATTCGAGAAAGGGTTAAATATATTACAACTAACTAACCCGTCGACTCTCGCATATTGGTTCTATCAGTACATAGTGATAGGCGAACAAATAACATGACGTTAACATGATCTAGCCACAAAGTCAATGTTTTACTGAGGAAGTTAGCTGTATATCTGTTGCAGCAGAATGGAAGAATGTTGATGAATCGACACGCACAAACATTAAGTTCATGCAAACGGATGAATGTAACCTTGTCCCTCATATTGACGCTTTCTTACGCCTCTGCAGCAGAAGACTTTTGAAAACATTATAACAAAATGAGAAAATGCTCAAAACAAGCAAATTCCCTTTTTGCCACGATGTTTTCAATAATCAACATTTCTTATATAGGGATATTTTATATTTTTGTCTATATGTTTCTAAAGTTGTCTGCTGCAGGTTTTCAAAGCAACCCGGAATCGTATTTTAACATAGTTGTAGCAGACGACATTTAAAAACATCGCTGCAAAAGGAGAAATTGCTCATAATGATCATATGCCTAAATGTATTCAGGGTCGTCTGCTGCAGATTTCTTGTATGTGAGAAAGGGTAAACATTGTCTATAATGTTCATGTTTATACAATTTACTGTATTCAACAAAGACTTTAAATAGCATATCAAGGACTGGTTAATTATATTTAAACGGTAGAACTGTATAATTCAACTTTGAGTTAACCCTTTCCCTGATAAAGACGGCTGTTGATGACTATGCAAACGGCGACTTTTAGAAACATGACAGTAAATCATGCATTTTTCAAAAGTGCGATTTCTCAGGTTTTTACATAAAAAAAAGGACTAAAAAGTCGTCTCCTTAAATACGTTCGTGTTAAATCTATTCACTTTTCCTTGTTTATTTAATGTTTCGACTTTATAAACTTCGTAATAAGGCAAGTGTTTAATCAGTACAAACAGTCGTGATGTCTTTATTCAAATGTGACTGTCCCCCTTTTTTCTGATACCCCAGATATTTGACACTTCTGTAACAAACGACTTTTGTAAAAAGAAATAAATGCAAACCGGAAAAATGAGCGATTTCTCTCAAATACCCAAGACGCATCAGTGGTGATGAAGTAGAGCCTCCGCGTCGATGGTGTAGTAGTAGAGAATCTGCCTCGAAAGCGAAATGTTCCGGGTTCGATCCCCGGTTAGGTCGTACATATGATCATTGCTTCCTATTTTGCGATCAGGAAAGTGGGGTTAACATTATGACTGACTCGTTTGTGTTCGGATAAATGAAACAGTAATACTGGTAACTTTCTTAAGAATTGACGTGATGTAACTTGGGAAAACTTTTAAAATGGCGTTAAACAAGCAAATCTTTGCCTAATTGTCTTCTGGACTCATTTTGCATCATATGTTGTCTTTAAAATGTCTTGCTAAAATGAAGGCAATCTGAATGTCAAACAGTTTAGATGTCAGATCAGTCCCAACATTTTGTAGGCTTTGATCTGGATGTAAACTCAACGTTTCACATAGGTTATCAACTGTTGGCGATATTCATCGCTAGCGAGCAAAGGGTTACATTGCGATATGTTTTGAGACGTTTTAATGTCCTTCAATTGTATACAAGAAAGGTTTATATCATATCGACTGACGAATCTTTACTATGATAATTTACATATTTACCCTCATGCATATATAATCTGATGAATGTCTAGTCCAAGGTGAACATATAATTGTTCGTTTTCATTATATCAGACACCTTTATGTACATTGTATTCATCAATTCACTAAATATGTATACAACAAACAGAATAGTTGTCAGGGACCAAGGCACCATATCTTAAATTATAACACTGTCAGAAATATATTGGATATTGGATAATATATTATTTCCCTCATATGTCGTACACTTGAAACGTTTGTACCGATAGCTACACAAACCAGTATTTTTAATAAATATACCACAAAAAGAATGTACCTCCGTCTTTGAGAACGATATTTGCACAGCCGATGATATTTTGAATGATATACAATTGGTTCCTCTTACCAATCAGTACTTTAACGTTAGATAATGAGTTCAGTTAAACACAAGGGTTGGTGTACTAGCCCGGTTTCTATAGTCAAATAAACCTCGTTAACCTTTTCCCACATTCGACACATTTTCAGCAGACGACTTTTGAAAAATTGTATATATTGATAATAGAGTAAATATATTCTCACAATCAGCAATGTTGTCAACTCTATTCAATGAAATACTTTAAGTTATATATAATTGCTTTGTTCTTCGATGTTTTCAAAGTCGTCTGTTGCATAGTTTGTATATACCCTTTCCGTGACATAACCAACTTTCCACGTCTTTAATAGCAGGTGATATTTGAAACATTGTGTCAATTGATTGAATGGGGTTTAACGCCGTTTTTAACAATTTCTCAGTCGGAAAGAAAGTTGGCCCAGCCGGGAATCGAACTCACAACCCCAGGATTGACAGCCCGCGTCGTTACCGACTGAGCTACCGGGACTCGATAAAACAATGTGTCAAAAGAAAGATTTATATCACAACCATTTTTTACTATTTGCAATTTGCATCCTCTGATTTGTTTAATAAAGCTTTACATATAATATATGTAATATATTCATGAATTACAAAAACATTGTTACACATTGTATTTGAGTTTTATAAAATATATTTAAATATCTTTGAATTCGGATCCGACTGCCAGCGGTTACAAGCAGTAAAGGAGCTTTTCGAATGGTTGTGCGTTTATTTGTTTGTTTGTTTGTTGTTTGGAGTTTAACGCCGCTTTGAACAGCTTTGGTCATATCACGGCGGTCAGTGCACCTACCCATGTTTTCCTGGCTTTCCCACACCAGTACTTACACAACATTCTTTCGAAGCTACTGACTACTTTCTCACATATATCAGAGGTTTGTGCGTTTATAAACGAATTGCAAATATCCGTATTAGACTGCGCGTGGACGAAACATTGGTTTGGTTCTACGTTGTTCGCAAACTCGTAAAGTCGATAATTCGTAAATTTTCTATTTCCTGTATTATGACCTGTCAAATTTAATATTTACGATTTATAAATAGAACATAAAAAGCCTGATATTGAAAAAAGTGAGAATAGTTCTAGATGCGGTAGTATGACGTCAATCACAACAGTGTCATTTCATTATTGAAAACATTTAAATTTGTCTTGATCGTCTGTTCCTTATCTTCAATGTTTTATAAGGTGCACATAAATATGTTACAGTTGTGTTACGAGCTTTGTATTTAGCTACTCGAATTTGCCAAAAGTGTCATCTCTCTTGATCTGTGGTCTTGCGAAATACGTTGTTGTGTTCATGCGCATAGTAGTATAATATAAAACAACCTATTCGACATTGAACCTGGCCAACCAGACATTTGATATAGAGGTGTTTATTGAATCCTAAATGTGTCAAAAAATCAGAACAATATGATGTCAGTGAATGTATGTATCGACGGTGGTTTATACACGTATGAAAAGTGGTGGAATGACCATATAAGGATTTTTTGTTTAGCCTATTGTAGTTTATGCTGGCGGGTAGAATAAGCTCGTGCGAAGCAGATTGTGTGTTTACACGCAGTTGATGGTCATTCGATGAGTAAGCAGTAGATGTCCAACTGTATAGACCGTTACAAAATTTCCAAGTTATGATTTCTAAAAGATTTCAATTGAGATTGAGAAATTCCGATTACTGACACATGCGTTTCTTGCAGTTCGCTCAGAAAGCGATGTTAGGGGTCGAGGTTTGATTCATATTCAAAGTTATCCCGTGCCCAATAACCATTAACCTATTTAGGGCTAAGGTATATATGCCATTTAAACTTGTTTGGTACAAAGCGAATTCAATTATGAACTAAAGCTGTTTATCATTTATATCTGGAAGTACGATTCGTTTGAATTAAGTTTTAATTAAAACATAACTGTTTTTGAGAGAAACGAATTGAATAATGACGGAGGGCGCAGCAGACGCCTAAACTGGTCAGAGCACGGATCTTTCCTCACCTTCCCCTGTTAAATAATAGTTACAACATGTTAGGGTTGGGTAGCCAGCTCGCAATGCCCGAGTTTACGTTTCTTCATTCAACAATACTTCTATGCATTACTTGGATTTAAAAAGAGTTATGTTTTGTTGTCAATAAACATGCAGAATAGCAAAAACAAACAGCTGCACTAAGTTCCTCTAGCCTAAAATGTGTTTGGTGTTGTTAAATTATTATGTGTGTTTATCTCAAGTATATAAATGATTTAGGTTCGTTTGAAAGCATTGCCTTAGAACATCATAACTATTAAAACATCCCAACATACACCAACTCTCCAGAAGACGACTTCATTAACACCTGGGCATATATGGAAATCTCTAATTAACGAAAACATTTGAATTATACTTGACAACTATGTTGCAAAAGGAGAAAGTGTTCATTATTTTGAGCAATTTTGTTGCCACATTGTTTTCAAATTTCGTCTACTATAGATACGTTAAAAAACGTATGTGAATTGGAAGTGTTTATAAAAAAAGGAATTGATGCCGATTAATTTACTATTTCCTTCATACAAAGTAATGTTGACACATCTGCAAAAGAAGGGTTTCAGTAAAAGAACCAATAAAAGTAATGAATTGTTAAAACGAGCATTTTCCTCTGACTTACAATGTTTTTAAATCTGTTCTCAAATAAATATATGAGTCTTGATGACTATGCATCATATGACTCATAATGAGCAATTTCTGCTTTTGCCACAATGCTTTCAAGTGTGTTCATTGGTAATAAACAATATTCAATAATTATGATTTGATTTATTAAAGTTTTTTTCATGCCCAGGTTGTTGATTGATTTGGGTTTAAAGCCGTTTTCAAGAATTTTCCAGTCATATCACGGCGATCAGTTCACCTACTCATGCGTGTCCTGGTTTTCCCACACCAGTACACCACACAACATACTTTCCAAGCAACTGGCTGCTTTTCCACATTGACTGTTAAACAGCCCATTGGTGAAAGACGAATGACGCAGGTCTCAATGTATTTTCTCAAACATCGGAAAGAATGTTGGCCGAGCTGCGATTCGAACTCACAACCTCTGGATTGACAACCCGCTCGGTATTGACTGAGCTACAGAGGCTCGGCTTCATGTCCAGATGTTTTCAATGTGTATGTTTTGTATGTGGTAAAATGGTCCTTAATGTTTATGTTTATATAATAGCTTTTATTTTGTCAAATTTGACTATGGATATCAGACAACATGAAGTGAAACTTTAAAGGTGATCGGTGGTTGATATTTAAAAAAAAATATGCACGTTGGAAAGGATAAATTTGATGTTCGATGGTTGTTTGAAAACAATATGATCTTCATATTTATAGTTATAAAATCCCATTACGGTTTACTCAGATACTTGTTTTTGTAACATTAATGTTATACTTTCAGGAAAACCATAATGTTTTTTTGAATATTGAAAATAAATCAAGGCAAAAATAAATTTAGTGTTCAATGCATATAGTGTTCGGTAAACCATCATTCAATAGTGTGTAATAAATTAGATTTAGGATCGAAAAGCAAAGACACGTTGAAGATAATGAATGTTTATCAGGTGCTCCAGGAAAACAAACCTTAACGTAATTATTATACATGTGTAACAACGCATGGCTGCTATGTATCACAATGGATACTGCTCTATAAACGTTCCTTCTACCATTTGTTGATGAACTGTGCATTGCAAGATCAGGTTGCGCAGATACGCGGACTGATCTGAATCTAGACCTTTCGCAAACGAGTCTTCCACAAATTGGATAACAGTCTATGTAGTCTAACACAATGTTTGATATTAGACCTGTACTTGATTGTGAACATTGGTAGCTGAGAGGTGTCAGTCGAAAACTGCGCTGAATTTCAGTATGAGATCAGTGAAGACTCAGACGAGACTGTGCTAACCTCTTTATTGTCGGCTTGTCAACTCGTACGTGGTATGGAGGATATGCTGTAGAACAGCTCCATATCGTTTACGTAATATACGGTTTATGTGATAACACGAGAAAATCAGATACAATATAACTTCTTATTGCCTGACGCTCCTAGATATACAATAGATAGAAACAATAGACAATTCAACGTTGATCTTTCCCCATCAAGTTACGTATTTTTACGCGTTTCGAGATATTTTTTGAAAATATTGTGGTGATAATGGCGATATAATATACCTTTATTAAGACATTTCCCCATTTGACATACTGTTCTCAACTATATTCAGATAATAAGTTATCAGGTTTAAGACTACTATATTTTAGCGTAGATGTGTTTAAAGTCGTTTGTTACAGATTTACTTTGTATTGGAAAGGGTGGTTATACGAGCTATAACATATTCTACCTTTAGCCCCCCGAAGCAGATGCTATTTGAAATCATCGTGTAAAACGAGGGAATTCCTTGTTATATTTAATGTGTTACTGTTATAGTATCATAATTCATCGTCTGCCTTTCATTCAATGACAATACAAATATATTTGAATAGGTTAATTTTTTTTTTTTAAACTCTGTTTTCTTTCATTTTCGAACTAGTTTATATAGTTGTTTATACAGAATGATCATTATTTGAGTGAAGTCAAATTAATTGTATTTGAAGTTATGATTTAATTAGCATCGGTAATAATCGATGTTTTTGTATAGAGGCTTGCCGAATTTTTGTGCGAGTAACAAGGGAAGTGAACATATGCTTATTATACTGTGCTAAGGAGCACTTAGATATCGCAAAATCTGGGAAATTCTTTTCAACTGTTTTTGATAATTTATACAGTTGAATAAAGAGTAAACGAACTGTTTAATGGGTTTATTAAAAATATGATCTTCATATTTATGAATATAAAACCCCCTAAAGGTTTACTCGGATACTTTTCGTGACAATAATGTTATATTTTCAGGCAAATCATAATGTTTTTATGAATATCGAAATTAAGTTTTCGCAAACCATCATTCAATAATGTGCAATAATATACCAACACTAGATAAAAGCAAAGACACGTTTATAACAATAAATCGGTAAAAGGTACGCCAGGAAAGAAAACCTTCACTTAATTGTAATACACTTGGAAAAACGCCAACCTGTGCATGCAAGCTAAGTATTCAAATGGAACTGCTTAGCAAAAGTTTCTTCTACCACCAATTGGCGAACTGTGCATAGCCAGATTAGGTTGGGGGAGATACGCCAACTGATCAGTATCTACACTACTCACAAATTAATCTTTCACAGATGGGATAACTGTCTATGTAAAAAAATAGCTAGTTGCATGGAAATAATGTTGTGTGGAGTGCTTGTGTAAGAAAGCCAGGAAAAACATGGGTTAGTGAAATGGTCCCCGTGATATAACTGAAATATTGTTGGAAACGGCGTTAAACATCAATCGAAGCTTTAACTATAAAGGACGTCAATTCAATAAAAAATCTATATGGCATAACATTATGTGATTACACTGGTTGCTATCTCAACATTGAGGTAAACAAGGGAAACATGAAAATAAATAAATATTGAAACCTATTGCAAATACAATTAACTATCCGCGGTAAACCGTGCAGGCTATATGCATTTATACAATTGCGCATGTGGAATGTTCGGTTAACACTTTCCCACATATTCAAAATATACAGCAGATGACTTTGAATATATATGCAAAATATTGTAAATATTTATTTTAAAAGTATATGTATTGAATAGGGCTTAATACATTTTGGCAAATAAATATTGTGCTCATAATGAACGATTACTTATGCTGTCAATTTGTTTTAAAACGTCGTCTGCTGCAGATGCAAAGGGAAACATAGCACCGTTGAATATTGTCCTCGTTTGAATTGCTAAACCCTTTGCCGCAGTGATCGCATCAGTAGACATTTTTCTAGTCGATTTCGCAGTTTCTGATCGACATTCAAATTCTTCATATATTAAGGCAAAAATTACCCTTCATGAACGATTTCTCTATTAACATGTAGTATATACCCCTCAAAGGTCCATGAATAATTGGAACCTTATCCTTTAGAAGGAATTATTAATGTACATTGTACAACATTTAACAGTTAAAAAAAGTTGTGAATAAAAGATCAGTAAGGTTTAATAATGATATCGATACCTATCTTAAATATATGTATTCATAAACATATTGAATTATTATATATTTCCCTCATACATAAGTGTTTCCACGAATTTTTTGTTCCAGATGAACGTTTAATTTCCTTTTGCCTTATGTTAGATAACTATGCGCATTTGTTTACGAATTCAGTGATTCAAATTGAGTAGTTAAGGACCAATGCACTATATCTTAATGTATGAAACTGTCAATGGTATATTTATGAATGTACATCAAAGTCTTAAAATATGTTAGTAACAACTTTCCGTCCTTGTCCCTCAGGGTTCTTAGGTTAGCAAGCACGACTGACACGCTGGTATCAGGACACGCTGTGATAGCATTGAACACATGTGGAAAAAAGCGTAAGACGAATCCCTCATAAGTCATATCGATGACGAGTTTCTTTTTACGACGATTGTTATAATCTGAGACCTAGCTATTTAGTTTAAACATATTTTGTCTACATAAATTTAGTTTGAACATACTTGTTTACACCTAATTAGAATCAAGTTTCAGCCTTCATTATTTACACTCGATGTTTGCTTCCTGGAGATTTAACCAATCCTAGCGCCGTTTTGTGTAACATTGCAAAGGCAGACCCCATTCATAACATATCTATGTACACAGGCAATGGTCTATTGAAGAAGTTGATATGAGTTCATAAAAAAGGTACAAATGGTCTTAAGTGAACAGTATAGGTCCAAATCAGCGCGAGCATCCCCTCATTCTGGTCAAGATTTACATTTTTCACATATTACTTTCAAAATAATGATAGAAAACTCCGTCACCTTGTGTGGATTATGATAAGACCGTTCTGGTGGGCAATGTTATCTGAAACTACACTTTTTAGAAAAGCCAACCTGTATATTTTCTCATACACTGGCTCATATTTCCTGTCATTAATGTGCTGACGAATGTTCAGTCATATGTTAGAATGTAACTTACCATTCGGCAGCGGCGATAGCAAACTGTTTAATTGTGATAGACCCTTTTACACACAAACAACACTGAGCAACACGCTTAATTGGACGGCATTATATTTTATAATTACATTGTAAATAATAAATGGGCTTTTGGCACTGTTCCTTTATCTCTTTCCCGCCTGCAGACGTGTTTGAACGCATTTGTAACAGACGACTTATCAAAACATCGTGAACTAAGTTAAATTGTTAATTCCTCTATTTAATAAGTATACTTCTTTTCATTTTTTATATACTACATGTGTTCAGCGGTGTCTTCTCGATTGTCCCACATTTTGATTTTACTATTTACCCTTAGTGCGGTGGGATAACTAGCGGTAAAGAGAGGTAAGGGAAAGGTGAGAATACAGTCCTGTTATTATGCCTATTCCACTACAAACATAGTAAATTTGCGGTTTCTTTACTGTTTGCACAAACATTCAATTAAGTTTATGCCTATTCCACTACAAACATAGTAAATTTCACAGTATTTTCACCTTTGTTTCATTGCGGTTTCTTTACTATTTGATCTTTATTAATTTGACGAGAAGCATCATAAATATATTGATTGATTGATTGATTGGGGTTTAACGCCGTTTTTAGCAATTTCTCAGTTATATCACGGCGGCCAGTTCACCTACTCATGTATTTCCTGGTTTTCTCACACCAGTACTCCCCACAACCATCTTCCCAAGCAACTGGCTGCTTTTCACTGGCGTCTAATGAGTCCATTAAGTCATTGATATAGAATAAGTACATAATTGCACTTATTATTTGACCTTGCCTTGCGCCCTTCATGATTGGGAACCAGTCTGACTTTAAGCCATTAGATCGCACACAGCTGTATATATCTGTCAGTAAACTTTTAACGATTTTGATGAAATTCAAATCTATACCGTTCCTATATAATTTTGATAAAAGTAGCTTATGATTTACGTGATCAAAAGCCTGCTTTACGTCTAAATAGCATGTATATATTTTTGAGTTATTCTCAATAGCACTGTAGATTGATTCCCGTACCATAAATGATGTTAAACTACAACTTAAGTTCTTCTGAAAGCCGCCCTGTATAGTATTGAGTTTGGTTTCATAGTCTATCTTATTTAATATAACCTTTTCATATAACTTTAGTATCGTTGAGCATAGCGATATGGCTCGATACGAATCAGGGTTCAATTTGTCTTTATTACCTCCCTTGAAAAGAGTAGTAATTACTCCCCTTTTCAAATTTAATGGACAGTACGCTAGATCCTTCATCGCGTTAAATAGATGAGTTAGAACGTACGTTAGGGAATTTCCGCCGAAAATAAGGTTTTCATAATAGATTTCGTCGTGTCCACATGCTTTGTTCCTTTTACATGTTTTTAGTGCGTTTTTTATATCGTCTGCTGTTATTTGTAAGTTGAAGCTCTGGCTATTAGCGTGCTCTCTGCTGTTGCATATTGAATGTATGGTATTTTCAGCGGAATTCGTAATATCGTTATCATCGCAAGAATAAAGGTCTTTAAAATATACAGCCCAACCATTGTTGATTTCTTCCGGCGAATAACACCGATTACCATTAAACGTCATTTCAAAAGTTCGGTGCGATTTAGATTTACGTCGTTTGTTAACTATTTTCCAGAAAGCACAACAATCTGTCTCTGCAGTTCGATCAATTTCTTCTTCTAGTTTATTTATATGCTTTTGCACTTTCTGTCTGTGTGTTTTCCGGAAATCGCGTTTTACAGATTTGTATAGAATATATGATATATGCTCACCACGTGGTTTGTTTTCACTAATCCACTGCGCACGTTTTTCTTTAACTGTGTTATGCAGCAAACTTAAATCCTTATCCCAATATGGTTTAATGAAGGGTTTAAAAACTGATCTAGGAATGTACTTTGCTTCAGTGTTTTTTATTATTGTTACAAGGTTTTCATATACTTGATCGATATCCTTTTCACTTGAAATTTGACATTCAGTAAGATTACGAATAGGAATGCTCCTTTCAAGGTGATCAGTATATAATGTAATATGTCTTTGTTTGACGTTTTTCCATATAACCGTATCTGGATTTTCATTACCAGGACGGTCGTACTGTAAGTTGCACTTTATTTCACACGATAATGGACGGTGTGTAGACACATTCAATGAATGATCGTCATGTATAATAAAGTCTTTAACACGGGACACGTTAGCAGATGGCACAAATATATAGTCAATCAATGTTTCCCTCGTACTGTTATAAGGTACATTACTGTATCTGGGACCTTTACACAAAGGGAGACAATTTACCGGGATCAGGTCTAATGATACAAGCGCATGACACAGTAACCTGCCCCTGCTATCAAGGTTTATTGTCGTATTAATATCCGACCATATCGGAAGTTCAGTATTGAAATCACCCATTAATATTATATCGCCTAAACCACGATAACTGTTTATTGCATTTTCTATCTGTTCTAATGAACGTTTATATGCATGTATAGAATGATTTTTACATGGTACGTATACCTGGAATATATAGTAATAAGATCCTGGACTACACATAAATTGAACTCCGATAATACTGTCAAAGTTTAAAGGTAGAGGTGTAACCCTATTCAATAGTGATTTTTTCCACAATATACAAAGGCCACCTTTTCCAACCTTTCGATTACCAACAGCATCCAAATCAGGGTCTGATATTGCATAACACGCGTAATTGTTACATATCGAATCTAGGAAATGTAAATTATGTTTAAATAGCCAATGCTCACTCAGACCACATAAATCTACGTCATTGTCCACGAGAAAATCACTTAGATAACTAGCACTCGACATTATACCAGTCGCGTTCCATGTTGTAAATCGTATATTTTGATTCGACATTATTTTGCGTTGTATTTATATATATAACAGATTAATCTGATTCTTCACACGGAACATGAAAACATTATAAATTATTACTATTTCTTAGCTATTTTCTTTCAAATATCACTAGATTATGATTTGATCACCGTTGTAAATAAACACAGTTTAATCAACATCTTTACAACCACTCAGTGGAGTGTAGCGGTTGTGATAATTGCTTTCTTCAGCCCGTTCATTCTCGTAGGAGTCTGGGTAGGGTCTGTTTTTCGATTCGTGGTAGTTGCTTCTTTTATTGATGGGTCCATTAGCGCAATTGAGTATGCGGACAGAGCAACATATTGTCTACATATGTAACCATTTATAAACTGAGTAAATATTCAACAAAATTGAAAACAGTGAAAACCCAGATCAGACGATGTGATTATATGATGTGTTTAATTTGTTATTTGTTATTTGAATGTATGTATTATAAACAATAGTTCAATTACCTAATTTGAATAAAAATATGTTTTTCTAAATAATTTGATATTTTCCTTATTCCTATGTTATATCAAAAAGAGGACCAAACAAGAGCTTTTTTCTGATAAATTCGTAACATACTGTTTTATAAAAAATGGTTACCAATATAGTGGAATTTTAAATGAACCGAACTGTAGTGATATCTTCGCCCCGGGCAGGGATTAGCCGACACCTTACCTGTATTTTTTCCCGATAGTCCTACATCGATTTTTAGCTCAAAAATCAAAATGTGGGACAATCGAGAATAAACCGTGTTCAGCATATGTTTGACATATTTAGTTAGGAGGTACTTATTTACCCTCATACTTCAGTGTGCTCACGAGTGTTTGGTCTAGGTGAAAATATAACTTTTGGCTTGCCTTATATCAGATACCTGTATGTAAATAGTATTCATCAATTCAGTAAATAGGTATATAATAAACGTAAGAGTCATTAGGAACCAAGGTACCATATCTTAAATAATAACACTGTCAATGGTATATTGGCTAATATATTTTCCCTTATATGCAGTACTCTTGAATCACGTGTATGGACAGACACACATAACAGTATTTTTAATAAATATCTTACCAACAGAAAGTAAATCGGGCATTGCTGGATCGATGAGTTTCCAAAGTCGATGTTCTGTTGGAGGATATATAATTATTTGCTCTGATCAATCAGTACATACACTGTAGAGATTGTTTTGAGTCTAACAGAAGGTTTGGAATAATCGCAAGGTGTCTTTTGTCATATAAACAATAGGTTTAAATAATAGACAAAATCATCGTTAACCTTTTGCAACAAGCAGACGTGTTCGTCGGGTTTTTAGCAGACGACTTTTGAAAACATTGCAGTCCTTGATTACATTATATTCTCACAATCAACAATGTTCCTCTTTGGTACAATTTTGTCAACCGTATTCAAAGAAAATACTTTAATATATAGAGAATTTCTAAGTTCATTACTCGATGTGTTCAAAGTCGCCTGTTGCAGAGTTGTTATATTTTGGAATGGGTTAAGACGACATAGTTATAATATGTTTTACCCTTTCCGCAACATAGCCGACTTTACACGTCTCTAATAGCAGGTATTATTTAAAAACATTGTGTGAAAAGAAAGATTTCTATGATAATTATTTTTCATTATTTACAATGACATTGTATTTGTTATTGAACTATCTAAGCATGTTGTACACGAACTAACAGTTAATCTCGTTAAGGATACTATATAAGATTCTAGGATTATATACGATACAAAAGGCAAACCTTTCCCACGAATATAATCCTTTTGAAGCTTCTTTTGTTGTTGAACACATTGTGACAAAAGGAGAACTACTCATACAGAGCACTTTTACCATAAGCTACACGTTTTAAACTCTTTTTCAGTATTTATACGTTCACTTATATATTGTTTCCCTGTATTTGCATTTGCTATGTTCAATGTATTCTGCTGTAGATTTCTTGTATATATGGTAAAGGGTTAAACTATACACCAATCACAATATTCATATCGAATTGCAGAACTTTGGCTTTGTTCACGCTAAATTAATCGTCGTCAGCGATATGTTTGCAAACTATTGTTTTCCTGCCAATGTCTTGCAACAGTAAAATCAATCTGAATAACAAACGCTTTACTTCTCATATCAGCCCTTACATCTTGTATAGGTCAGGATCAGGATGCATTCTCAACTATTAGCATAATATTTCAACGGTTTTCGACATTCATCGCTTGCGAGCAAAGACTAAAATGGTGAGTTTGTTTAGAGACGACTTAATTTCCTTAAGTTTTAGACAAATAAGGTTCAACAATCATATCGACTGACGAACCTTTAAAATAATAATTGACATATTTAATGATGTCCTTTTCTACCATCATACTTCAGTGTTCTTACGAATGTTTAGTCCCAGGTACAACTATAACTTTTCGCTTGCCTTATATCAGATACCTATATGTAAATTATTGTCATAAATTCAGTAAATAGGTACACAATAAACATAAAAGTCATTAGGAACCAAGGCACCATATCTTAAATAATAACATTGTCAATGGTATATTTGCTAATATATTTTCCTTTATATGTAGTACTCTTGATACATGTGTACGGACAGACACACACAACAGTATTTTTAAAAAATACTCCACAAACAGAATATAAATCGGACATTCCGGGATCGATGTGTTTCCAAAGCCAATGTTATGTTGACGGATATATAATGATTTGCTCTAATCAATCAATACATACACTTTAGAGACTAGTTTCAGTCTAACAGAAGGGTTGGAATAATCGCCCTGTGTCTATTGTTGTATAAACAATAGAACAAATCATCGTTAATCTTTTCCGAACAAGTAGTCGTGTTTGACGCGTTTTCAGGAGACGACTTTTGAAAACATTGAGGAAACTGACAATGGAGTAATTATTTTCTCACTATCATTATTGAAACCTATTAAATTTGTTCAAATCGTCTGTTCTTTATCTGCAATTTGTTTAGGAATGTATACTGTTAAAGACAAAAGGATGTTACAGTAGTGTACGGGGCTTTGTATTTAGCTACACGAAGTGTCGAAAATTGGCATATCTCCTGATATTTGGTCTTGCGAAATATCTGTTTTTGTTCATAAACTTCTATGTCTACATTAAACAAGTCCCACCAGATATTTGATGTACAGATTCGTATTGAATCCTCAATATGGCAATCAATCAGAACAATAATATTTAGATATTCGTATTGAATCATCAAAGGATCAATCAATTAGAACAATGAGATTTCAGTGATATTTATTAAACCATTCCCACATTCACCAAATATATAGCAGATGACTTTGTATAGAAATCTCTAATACACGAAAATATATGAATTATTATTATATAGAGTTGAAAACTATGTTTCAATAGAATAAAGTGCTCTTTATTATGAGTAGTGTTTATTGCCACACTGTTGTCCACATTCGTCTGCTGTAGATGCGTTAAAATATGTCTTTAAGTTGAAAAGGGTCATACAAAGGATATTAAAGTTATAGCCAATTAATTTACCATTTCCATCAAACAAACGAATTTTGACACCTCTGCAAAATAATAAGTAAAGTAAAAGGACCTATAACAATACAAAATTGCTCAAATGAGCAATTTGGTCTGACTTACAATGTTTTCTAATATGTTCATTATATTTGCTTCTACGACTTTTTGACGAACAGTGCATAGCCAGATCAGGTTGCGCAGATACACTGTCTGATCTGAATATAGACTTTTCGCAAATGAGTCTTTCACAAATGGGATACTAGACTTTGTAGAAAAGCAGCCAGTTGTTTGAAATAATGTTGTGTGGAGTGCTGGTGTGCGATAGCCAGGAAACACATGGGTTGGTGAACTGGTCCCGTGATATAACGTTAACACTGTTGAAAACGACACAAAACTCCAATCGACACTATAACCACAAAGGATTTTAATTCAGTAAGAAAACTATATGGTATTTAATTTTGTGTTAACAATGGTTGCTATCGAAGAGGTAAATAAGGCAAAGTCAAAATAATTGTTTTGAGACCTATTGCAAAAAAATAAAAGAAAATCAACACTGGCTATATGCATTTATAAAATAGAATATGATAAATATAAGCTCTTATTTCCTTGTTTTCGTTACATGTTGATTCCGTTTTATAGCTACTATTCTAATCGGAATTCATAATTATCCAATCTGGTTTGTGAATCATTGTTCGAAATATCTATGCGCATCATAAGCATGGGCAATGTTCGGTTAACCCTCTTCCACATATCCAAAACATGCAGCAGATGACTTTAAATAAGATCAGGGCCAAATATGGTAAATATGTATAAATAAAAGTATTTTTAATGAAAAGAGATTAATACATTTGGACAAATAAAACATGTGCTCATAATGAACAATTGCTTATGTTGTCAATTTGTTTTAAAACATCGTCTGCTGCAGATGAAAAGGGACACATCGATACAATATGATATGATACATTATCATCGTATGAATTGCTAAACCCTTCGCCGTACTGATCACATCAATATACATTTTTCTACTGTATTTCACAGTTTCTGATCGACATTTAAATTTGTGTTAAATTAAGGCACAAATTACACTTCATGAATATTTCTCTATTAACAGGGAGTATATACCACTCAAAGGTCCATGTAGAATTGGAACCTAGTCTTTAAGACTGAAATATTAGTGTCCATTGCACAACATTCAACAGTTAAAATACATTGCAAACAATAGATGAGTAAGGTTCAATAATGATATCGATACCTATTTTAGATATATGTATCCATAAACATATTTAATTAGTATATATTTCCTTCATACATAAGTGTTTTAATGAATTGTTTGTTCGAGATGAACGCTTTAATTTCGACTTGCAATTAAACTTTGCGCATTTATATTCGAATTCAGTGATTCAAATTGAGTAGTTAAAGACTAATGCACTATATCTTAATGCTTTAAAATGTCAATGGTATATTGCAGAATGTAATACAAATACTTAAAATATGTTAGTAAAAGCTTTCCCTCCTTGGCGCTCGTTGCTATTAGGTTAGCCAGCACGACTGACTCGCTGGTATCAGGACACGCTGTGATAGCATTGAACACATGTGACTCGCTGGTATCAGGACACGCTGTGATAGCATTGAACACATGTGACTTGCTTGTATCAGGACACTCTGTGTCAAAATTGAACACATATGACTTGCTGGTATCAGGACACGCTGTGATAGCATTGAACACATGTGACTCGCTGGTATAAAGACACGCTGTGATAGAATTTAACACATGTGAATTGCTGGTATTAGGACACGCTGTGACAGAATTGAACACATGTGACTTGTTGGTATCAGGACACGCTATAATAGCATTGAACACATGCGACTTGCTGGTATCAGGGCACGCTGTGATAGCATTGAACACATGTGACTCGATGGTATCAGGGCACGCTGTGATATCATTGAACACATGTGACTCGCTGGTATCAGGACACGCTGTGATAGCATTGAACACATGTGAAAGGCGGCGTAAGACGAATCCCTCATAAGTTATATCGATGACTAATATCTTTTTACCGACACATACTTCTTTGTCCTCAAATCGCTGAATTTTCGGACATAGCCCTGTAGACATTCGTTCCGTAGAACGGAATAGAATAATTCTGTTCCACTACACTCATTCTATACATATTGTTAACTTGTATAGTACAATGAAAACTAAATAATTAATTAAATAAATAAAATTACATTGTCTTGTTGCTGAGTCTACCCCTCTTTGTCGTTTTTTTCTGCAGTTATGCGTATAATGCAGTGGGTAGTCACAATTGATGGAACAGCAAACTGGTGGGTAAACTGGTTTGCTAAATAGTGCATTTATTTCCCTTTTGTTAAGGTGTCGGGTCATGTTAGAATCGATTGAAACTATCAAAAACCTTGGTTTATTGGCGAATAACCAATGGTTTGTCGTTCTGATGCGTTGTAATTAACCACTCAGGCCGTAGGCCTTCGTGGTTAATTCCTGCGCATCAGAACTCCAAACCATTGGTTATTCGCCAATAACCCACGGTTGTTGATAGTTTATTTCTTAATTATACGTGTACACAGTGTTCATTCATTATTGAAAACATTTAAATGTGTATAAATCGTCTGTTCTTTATCTTCAAATGTTTAAGGATGTTTAGTTTTTAAGACAAAAAGATGTTACAGTACAGTAGTATAAAGTGTATTTTGACAATTGGCATATCGATTGACATTTTGTAACGCAATTCGTAAAATATTATGAAGCGACATTTACAAGTTCAACATACTCAAACATGTCCCATCAGAAGTTTGATGTAGAGATTTGTATTGAATATACAAAGAGTCAATCAATCAGAACAATATGATGTAGAGTTTCATATTGAATCTTCAAAGAGTCATTCAATCAGAATAAAAATATGTCAGTGATATTTATTATACCATTCCCACATGCACCCAATTTGTAGCAGACGACTTCGTATGGAAATCTCAAATAAACGAAAATACATGAATTATTATTTAATAGATTTGAAAAATATGTTTCAAAAGGAGGAAGTGCTCATTATTATGAGCAATGTTTTTTGCCCATACAAGTAAGGAATTGCTCAAACAAGCAATTTCCCTTAAGTTACAATGTTTTCTAATCTTTTCTCACATATAGTCCGTCTGACTTACAATGTTTTCTAATTTGTTCTCACATATAGACGAGTTTTGATGTTTATGCATCAGTTGAATCATAATGAGCCCTTTCTGCTTTTGCCTCAATGTTTTTAAGTGTTTTCAAGTGTATTTAATGATATAACAGTGTGCTAAATAATTATGCTTTGATCTATAAAGGGTTTGTTCATGCCTAGATGTTTTTAATATGCATGTTTTGTATGTGGTCACATTGTCTTTAATGTTCAAGTTAATATAACAGCTTTTAATTTATCAAAACTGACTATGGATATCTCAACAAGAAAATGTTTATATTATTTAAACAATCGCTCTTTTGATAAGACTGAGCCAATGGACAAGATTATCTGAGTCTATTCAACTGTTCAGAAATGCCAACTTGTAACTTTTATGATGCAGTTGCTTAATTATGACTTTGCTATTAGTACATATGATTAATACATATATAAAACAAACTATATCATAAAAATCTTGAATCGTATATCTCTGAATTTAACTAAGTCTGAGTTAACCCCTGAAAAAGACAGTCTTAGACGCCTCTGCAAATGACTACTTTGGAAAATATTTTTCTATTAAATATAATAATTAATTGCTGAAACGAGCAATTTCTCATGTTTTTACAACGTCTCAAATTTTATATCATGAGTGTCTACTTGTTTTTGAAGTTCTAATTGTTTACTTTCGATGTTTTCTAAACAGACGACTATATGAATTGGGTATTATGGAACGTCATCAATATCGAAAAGAAATCGAATTTCAATATCTCTAGTGTTCGGTAAACCAGGGAACGAAAAGTAAACACACGATTAAGATAAAGAATGTTCATCAGGTGCTCAAGGAAAACAAACCTTATCGTAATTATTATGTATGTGGAACAGCGACTGTCTGCTTAGTATAGATCCAAATGGATACTTTCTTATAACAGTTTCTACGACTCATTGACGAACTGTGAAAAGCCAGATCAGGTTGCGCAGAAACGCGGACTGATCTGAATCTAGACTTTTCGCAAATTAGTCTTTCACAAATGGGATAACATTCTTTGTATAAAACTAGTCAGTTGCTTGAGAATAATGTTGTGTGTAGTGCTGGTGTCCGAAATCAAGAAAACACATGGGTTGGAGAACTGGTCCCCGTGATATAACTGAACAATTGGTGTAAGCGGCGCAAAACCCCCAATCGACGCTAAAACTAAAAAGGACTTAAATTCAGTCAGAACACAATATGGCATTACATTTTGTCTTCACACTGGATGCTATCTAAACACGAAAAAAAGTAAGGAAAAATGAAAATAAAATAAATTAACTATCCGAGGTAAACGGTGCACAGGCGGTACTTGGTAACTTGACCACAGAAAATTTGACCACACACATTTTGACCACAGTAATTTGGCCACAGGAAAGTTGACCACTGTATAATTTGACCACAGAAAAATTGACCACAGTAACTTGACCACAGTAAATTGACCACAGTAACTTGACCACGGTAAGTTGACCACAGCAACTTGACCACAGTACGTTGACCATATAAAGTGTACAGGGGTCTAGTATACAACAGATAAATACACTGAAACATAATGTTATAGTGATAACATTGTGGACGAAATGTGAAAGGACTTATTTCAAAACTAATATCGAAAATACATAATTTCATTAGATCACTCAAGTAAATATCGAATGTTCGTGCTGACGTCATATAGTTTATTTAACTATTGTAAACTTGTCTAAAGTAGACCCTTGTAAACTTCCTGTGGTCAAATTACTGTAGTCAAGTTACTGTGGTCAAGTTACTGTTGTCAACTTACCGTGGTCAAGTTACTGTGGTCAAATTACTGTGGTCAAGTTACTGTGGTCAAGTTACCATGTGGTCAAATTACTGTGGTCAAATTACCAGTGGTCAAAATGCACTGTGGTTAAATTTGGTGTGGTCAAATTACATGGACGACGATTGACAAAAGTCAATGCGACATGCGTCATTCGTCTTCCACCAATGGGCTAAGTCTATGTGGAAAAGCAGCCAGTTGCTTGGGAAGATTGTTGTGTGGAGTACTGGTGTGAGAAAACCAGGAATTGCATGAGTAGATGAACTGGCCGCCGTGATATAACTGAGAAATTGTTAAAAACGGCGTTAAACCCCAATCAATCAATTAGTTTTATACACTACATTTGTTCAGCATATGTTTGACATATTTACTGAGGAAGAACTTAGTAATCCCAATACTTCAGGTGTTCTTACAAATGTTTAGTCCCAGGTGAAAATATAACTTTTCGCTTGCCTTATATCAGATGCCTATATGTAAATTGTATTCATCAATTCAGTAAATAATTACACAATAAACATAAGAGTCATCAGGGACAAAGTCACCATATCTTAAATAATAACATTGTCAATGGTATATTGGCTAATATATTTTCCCTTGAAGCATGTGTATGGACAGACACACATAACATTATTTTTAGTAAATATTCCACCAACAGAAAGTAAATCGGCCATTCCGAAGTCGATGTGTTTCCAATGCCGATGTTTTGTTGAAGGATAAATAATGATTTGCTCTAACAAATCAGAACATACACTGTAGAAACTGGTTTCGGGTCTAACAGAAGGATTTTAATAATCGCTCGATGTCTATTGTCATATAAACAATAGGTTGAAATAATAGACCAAATCATCGTTAATCTTTTGCAACAAGCAGACGTGTTCGAAGTGTTTTTTGCAGACGACTTTTGAAAACATTGCAGTCCTTGGTTACATTATGTTCTCGCAATCAACAATGTTCCTCGTTGGTACAATTCTGTTAACCGTATTCAATGAAAGAACTTTATATGTAGATAATTGTTTTGTTCATTCCTCGATGTTTTCAAAGTCGCCTGATGCAGAGTTGTTATATGTTGGAATGGGTTAAGACGACCTAGTTAAAATATATTTTACCCTTTCCGCGACCTAGCTGACTTTACACGACTCTAATAGCAGGTATTATTAATTACTTTTTATTATTCATATTGCATCCTCTGATTTGTATTGATATATTTAAACATATACATAAATGTATAATATGTTCATTAAACAAAAGTTACACATGCTATTTGAGTGTAAACAGATATATTTAAATATATTTTAAATGATGATTTGATTGCCAACAGTTACAATCAGTAAAGGGGTTGTCGAATTATTGTGCGTCTAACAAACTATTTGCAAATACCCGTAGCAAACTGCGCATATTCGAAGAATGGGTTGGTTCTCCGTTGTTCGCAAAACATTAAATGTAAATTTCCTATTCCCTATTTTGTGACCTGTCCCATTTCATATCATATTTACGACTTCTAAATTTAAAAAAAGCCTGATACTGAAAACCGATAATCGATCTAGATGCGGTAGTGTGACGTCAATCTCACTTAGTTATGTCTTTTTGCACTTATAAACAGTGTTTTTGTTTCATTATTGAAATCATTTAAAATTTGTATAAATCGTCTGTTCTTTATCTTTAAATGTTTAAGAAGGTAAATTCTTAAATGCAAAAATGTGTTACCGTAGTGTTACGAGGCTTTGTATTCAGCTACTCGAAGTGTCGGAAACCGGCATCTCTCGTAACCTTTAGGTTTATGTTGTCAAAACAGACTATGCATATCATAGCGAAGTACGGTTTATACTGTTTAAATAATCGTAGTTTTGTAAAGAATTAGCAGGTCGATAAGATGATCTGAGTCTACATTGTTTAGAAATGACAACTTGTACCTTTTATCACGGAGTTTCTTTAATATGATGTTGCTATTAGTAAATATGACTAATACATATATAAAAACAAACTACATCCTGAACAACTAGAATCGTATAATCAATTTAATGTAGCTGAACAAATTGACAAAATGAGGATATAATTATTAATTTTCCTTTGCCAATATGTTTTCAAGGTTCCTCTTTTGGAAAAGGGTTAAGTCTCGATATTATCATTGTATGAATTCCTAAACTATTCGTCGCAGTGATCGCATCAATATATAAAGCTGTGTTTCTATTTACACATTTTTTCACATTTAAATTTGTATCTTCGTAATAAAATGAAGTGTTTGTTTATTAACAGTATTCATTGCTGAAATGGATTCCAGGATAATTAATTGAATCCGAATAGTTTAGATTAAATCATCAAAGTTCATTGTACAACAACTAAATGTTAGGAACGTTTATGATGATACACGAAACATTCGGCAAAATCTACCCACAGGTAGACACAGTTTAACGCTTCTTTTGCTTTTGCAATCATTGTGGTAACATGAAGACTGGTTAATTTCAACTTATACCACAACCATGATTTCAATGTATTCTGCTGTGGAATTCTTGCATATAGGGAAGGGTTAAACTATAAACCAATAACAATATCATATCGAATTGGAGAACCTTGACTATTTGCACGCTAAATATGTTTTACCTGCTTAATCCTTGTCTGCAATATATTTTACTTGCAATAATATCAATCAGTTTAGATCTCAGATCAGCCCCCAAATGTTGTAAAGTCTGATCTGGAATCCAACTCAACGTGTTGCATAGGTTATCAACGATTAGCGACAACCATCGCTAGCGAGCAAAGAGTTACATTGTGAGTTTATTTAGAGACAACCATCGCTAGCGAGCAAAGAGTTACACTGTGAGTTTATTTAGAGACGTTATACATTGTAATTTCCCTAATTGCATATAATTAAGGTTAAACAGTCACATCGATTGGTGAATAAGATAATTTATTCACATAGTTAGTGAAGACGTAATTAATTACCCTCGTACATCAGTGTTCTGGGAGAAGTTAAGTCCCAGTAGAACATCTAAGTTTTCATTTGCTGTGATGAATTGCAGTATGAGATCAGTGAAGACTCAGACAAGACTGTGCGAACCTCTTTATTGTCCGCTTGTCAACTCGCACGTGGTATGAAGGGTGCTGTAGAATAATAGTTCCACGTCGTTTTACGTAAAATACGGTTAGTGTGATAACAAAATAAAATAAGATACAAATAAGTCTCCTAATTGCATGACGCGCCTCGTTTATATAGGCAAATATACAATAGATAGAAACAATAGACAATTCAGCGTTTATCCTTCTCCATCAAGTTACGTATTTTTACGCGTTTCGAGAAGATATATTTTGAAAACATTGTGGTGATAATGGAGATATAATATACTTTTATTTAGACATTTCCCCATTTAACATACTGTTCTAAACTCTATTCAATGAAAATACTTTAATTTATCAGGTTTAAGACTTCTATGTTTTTGGGTAGATGTGTTTAAAGTCGTTTGGTACAGATTTACTTTGTATTAAAAAGGGTGGTTATATGAGCTATAATATATTCTACCCTTACATGGCCCCCCAAAGCAGATACTATTTGAAATCATTGTGCAAAAAGAAGGGATTCCTTATTATATTTAATTTGTTACTGTTATAGAATAATAATACATCGTCTGCTTTTCATTCAGTGACACGTTTATAATAATGAATCATTAACAGGTGCTTCGGGAAAGCAAACCTTAACTTAATTATAATACAATAGGAAAAAACGCCAGCCTGTGCATGCAAGGTAAGTATCCAAAATGAACTGCTTAACAAAAGTTTCTTCAACCACTAATTGGCGAACTGTGCATAGCCAGATCAGGTTGGGGAGATACGTGAACTGATCAGTATCTACACTATTTACAAATGAATCTTCCACAAATGGGATAACTGTCCATGTAAAAAAATAGCTTGTTGTGTGGAGTGCTTTTGCAAGAAAGCCAGGAAAAACATGGGTTAGTGAACTGGTCCCCGTGATATAATTGAACTGTTGTTCGAAACGGCGTTTAACAGCAATCGACGCTTTAACTAAAAAGGACCTTCATTCACTAAGAAATCTATATGGCATTACATTATGTGTTTACACTGGTTGCTATCTCAACATGGAGGTAAACAAAGGAAACATGAAAAGAAAAAATATTGAAACCTATGGAAAAAAAAAAAAATTATCCGCGATATTTTTTTTTTAAACGGTGCAGGCTATATGCATTTATAAAATAGAATAAGATAATTATAAATTCTTACTTCGTTGTTTTCGTTACATGTTGATTCAGTTTTGTAGCTATTATTATAAACGAAATTCATAACTATCCAATCAGGTTTGTGAACGATTGTTCAACATATCCATCGTTGAGAGTACCCTGGCCATGCGCATGTGCCCGGCCGGGTAGCTCAATTGGTAGCGTATCTGACTCGTGATCTGGAGGTCACGGGTTCGATACCCGGTTGCGGCGACATTCTTTCGGGCGATGTTTTCCATTGCCTCTCACCTCTGATATATGTGAGAAAGTAGTCAGTGGCTTCGAAAGAATGTTGTGTAAGTACTGGTGTGGGAAAGCTAGGAAAACATGGGTAGGTGCACTGACCGCCGTGATATGACCAAAGCTGTTGAAAGCGGCGTTAAACTCCAAACAAACAAACAAACCATGCGCATGTGCATTGTTTGGTTAACCCTTTTCAACATATCCAAAACATGCAGCAGACGACTTTGAACAAAATCAGAGCCAAATATGGTAAATATGTATAAGTAAAAGTATTTTGATTGAATAGAGCTTAATACATTTTGGCAAATAAAAAATGTGCTCATAATCAAAAATTACTTTTGTTGTCAATTTGTTTCAAAACTTCGTCTGCTGCAGATTGAAAGGGATATATTGCGCCGTTTAATATTATCATCGTATACATTGCTAAACCCTTCGACGCAATGTTCACATCAATAGACATTCTTCTGCTATACTTCGCAGTTTCTGATCAAAATTTGAATTATTCACAAATTGCCCTTCATAAACGATTTTTCTATTAACAGAGAGTATATACCACTCAAAGGTGCATGTAGAACTGAAACCTTATCATTGAGACTGAATTATCAATGTCTATTGTACAACAACTAACAGTAAAAAAACGATGCGAAAAATAGATAAGTAAGGTTCAATAATGATATCGATACCTATCTTAAATATATGTATTCATAAACATATTGAATTAGTATATATTTCCCTCATACATAAGTATTTCAACGAATTATTTGTTCCAGATGAACGTTTTAATTTCCTTTTGCCTTATATTAGATAACAAGGCACATTTGTTTACGAATTCAGTGATTCAAATTGAGTAGTTAAGGACCAATGCACTAAATCTTAATGTATTAAAATGTCAATAGTATATTTATGAATGTACATCAAAGACTTAAAAATATGTTAGTAAAAGCTTTCCTTCTTTGGCGCTCTTGGTTATTAGGTCAGCAGCACAACTGACTCGCTGTGATAGCATCGAACACATGTGACTCGCTGGTATCAGGACACGCTGTGATATCATTGAACACATGTGACTCGCTGGTATCAGGACACGCTGTGATAGCATTGAACACATGTGACTCGCTGGTATCAGGACACGCTGTGATAGCATTGAACACATGTGTCTCGCTGGTATCAGGACACGCTATGATAGCATTGAACACATGTGACTCGCTGGTATCAGGACACGCTATGATAGCATTGAACACATGTGACTCGTTGGTATCAGGACACGCTGTGATAGCATTGAACACATGTGTCTCGCTGGTATCAGGACACGCTATGATAGCATTGAACACATGTGACTCGCTGGTATCAGGACACGCTGTGATAGCATTGAACACACGTGACTTGCTGGTATCAGGACACGTTGTAATAGCATTGAACACATGTGGAAAGCGGCGTAAGACGAATACCTCATAAGTTATATCGATGACGAATTTCTTTTCACCGACACATACATGACGATTGTAATAATCCGAGACCTAGCTATTTAGTTTAAACATATTGTGTTTACATATAATTAGTTTAAACATATTTTGTTTACATATATTAGTTTAAACATATTTTGTTTACATATATTTAGTTAAAACACACTTATTTACACATAATTAGAAACAAGCTTTCAGCTTTCATTATTTACACTCGATATTTGCTTCTTGGAGACTTAACCAATCCTAGCGCCGTTTTGTGTAACATTGCAAAGGCAGACCCCATTCATAACATATCTATGTACACAAGCAATGGTCTATTGAAGAAGTTGATATGAGCTCATACACAAAAGGTACAAATGGTCTTACGTGAACAGTATAGGTACAAATCAGGGGGAGCATCCCCTCATTTTGGTCAAGATTTACATTTTTCACATATTACTTACGTAATAATGATCTAAAACTCCGTCAATTTGTGTATATTATGATAAGACCGTGATCTGAACCTATACGTTTTAGAAATGCTAATTGGTATCCTTTCTCATACACGGGCTCATATATCCTCTCATTAAGCAGTGTTCTGGCGAATATTCAGTCATATGTTACTATGTAACTTGCCATTCGGCAGCGGCGATAGCAAACTGTTTAATTACGATAGACCCTTTTACACACAAACAACACTGAGCCCCGGTAGTGTTGCACCTACTGTAATCTAGTTCTCCGGGAGATTTTGCGTGACTTTTATTCTTTGGTAAGTAGCAGTATCGCATTTGTGTTATTTTGGGTCTCTGGAATGTTTATGTGGAATGGCAACATGCCAAATTGGAAGACATTATATTTTATAATTACATTGTAAATAATTAATGGGCTTTTGGCACTGTTCCTTTATCTCTTTCCCACCTGCAGACGTGTTTGAATGCATTTGTAACAGACGACTTATCAAAACATCGTGAACTAAGTTAAATTGTTAATTCCTCTATTCAATAATTATACTTCTTTTCAGTTTTATATACTACATTTGTTTAGCATATGTTTAACATATTTAGTGAAGAGGTACTTATTTACCCTCATACTTCAGTGTGCTCACGAATGTTTAGTCCAAGGTGAAACTATAACTTTTCGCTTGCCTTATATCAGATACCTGTATGTAAATTGTATTCATCAATTCAGTAAATAGGTATATAATAAACGTAAGAGTCATTAGGGACCAAGGCACTATATATCTTAAATAATAACACTGTCAATGGTATATAGGATAATATATTTTCCCTTATATGTAGTACTCTTGACACATTTGTACGGACAGACACACATAACAGTATCTTTAATAAATATTCCACAAACAGAATGTAAATTGGGCATTCCGGGATCGATATTTTTCTTAAGCCGATGTTCTGTTGAAGGATACATAATTATTTCCCTTCCGTCTATCAGTAATTTAAGTCTAACATAAGGGTTGGAATAATCGCCCGGTGTCTATTGTCATATAAACAATAGATTGAAATAAAAGACAAACTCATCGTTAACCTTTTCCTACCAGCAGACATGTTCGACACATTTTCAGCAGACGACTTTATAACCATTGGAGTCATTGACGAGTATTTATATTCTCACAATCGACAAGTTTCCTCTTTGGCACCATGTTGTCAATTTTATTCAATGAAAATACTTTAAGTTATAGAACATTTTTATAAGTTTTCCTCGATGTTTTCAAAGTCGCCTGTTGCAGAGTTGTTATTTTTTGGAAAGGGTTAACACGACCGAGTTATAATATAGTTCACCCTTTTTGCAACATAGCCGACTTTTCACGTCTCCAATAGCAGGTAATACCATGATGTATTACAATCCCATCGTATCCTCTTGTGTGTATTGATATATTTTATAAATATACATAAATGTAAAATATATTCATTAACAAAATGTTATACATGCCATTTGCGTTTTAACAGATATATTCAAATATATTTTAATTGTGGATTCAATTGACAGCAAGTATAATCAGTGCTTTAGTAAAGGGGCGTGTCGAACTTATGCGATTAATTCAAATATCCGTAGTAAACTGCGTGTAGACGAGGAATGGATTGGTTCTACGTTTTTCGCATTCACTCCAAAGTACATTCCCTTTTTTTGGTTTTGTTACCAGTACCATTTAATATTTACGAATTCTAAAAATAAAATAAAAAGCCGATACTGAAGAAAAGTGACAATCATTCTAGAGGCGGTATCGTGACGTCAACCACACTTAATTAGGTATTATAACACGTGTAATCAGTGTTTTCTCATTATTAAAAACATTTAAATGTGAATAAATCATCTATTCTTTATCATCAAATGTTTAAGGATGTTTAGTCTTAAATACAAAAAGATGTTACAGTAGTATACGGGGCTTTGTATTTCGATACATGACAATTGGCATATCGCTTAACCTTTTTTAACGCATTTCGTAAAATGTTATGAAGAGACATTTACAACTTCAACATACTCAATGTCTACAATAAAGATCTCCCACCAGAAATTTGATGTAGAGATTCGTATTGAATCTTCAAAGGGTCAATCAATCAGAACAATGATGTCAGTGATATTTATTAAACCCTTCCCACATGCACCCAATTTTTAGCAGACGACTTCGTATGGAAATCTCAAATAAACGAACATATATTAATTATTATTTAATAGATTTGAAAACTATGTTTCAAAAGGAGAAAGTGCTCATTATTATGAGCGAAGTTTTTTGCCACATTGTTGTTAAAATTCGTCTGTTGTAAATGCTCTAAAATACGTCTGTAAGTAGGAAAGGGTTATACAAAGGTATTGAAGTTTTAGCCGATTCATTCAGCATTTGCTTCATGCACACGAACTTTTCCACCTCTGCAAAAGATGAATTTCAGTAAAAGAACCAATACAAGTGAGAAATTGCTCAAACAAGCAATTTCCCCTAAGTTACAATGTTTTCTAATCTATTATCACATATAGTCCGTTTGACTTACAATGTTTTCTAATCTGTTCTCACATATAGACGAGTTTTGATGTTTATGCATCAGATGACTCATATTGAGCACTTTCTGCTTTTGCCTCAATGTTATTAAGTGTTTTCAAGTGTATTTCATGATAGAACAGTGTGCTTAATAATTATGATTTGATCTATAAAGGGTTTATTCATGCCCAGATGTTTCCAATGTGCATGTGTTGTATGTGGTGAAATTGTCTTTAATATTAAAGTTAATATAATAGCTTTTAATTTATCAAAACAGACTATGGATATCTAAACGAGAAATGTTTATACTGATTAAACAATCGTACTTTGATCAGACTGAGCCGGTGGACAAGATAATCTGAGGCTACATTGTTCAGAAAGACCAACTTGTACCTTTTATCATGCAGTTGCTTAATTATGACTTTGATATTAGTAAATATAAATAATACATATATAAAACAAACCATATCATAAATAACTTGAATCGTATATCTATGCATTTAGCTAAACCTAAGTTAACCCTTTCCCTGATAAAGACGGTCTTAGAAGCCTCTGCAAATGACTACTTTGCAAAAATCTAGTTTTATTAAATATAATAATTAATTGCTGAAACGAGCAATTTTTCATGTTTTTACAACGTCATGAGTCGTCATGAGTCGTCTACCTGTGTTTGATGTTCTAATTGTTTACTTTCGATGTTTTCTAAACAGACAACTATATTAATTGGGTATTATGGAACGTCTTCAGTATCGAAAAGGAATCAAATTTAAAGATAAATCAAGTGTTCAATATCTCTAGTGTTCGGTAAACCAGCATTCACTTGTATGTGATAATTAAGTATTGGGAACGAAAGGCAAAGACACGTTTAAAATAATGAATGTTTATCAGGTGCTCCAGGAAAACAAACCTTAACGTAATTATTATACATGTGGAACAGCGCCTGTCTGCTTAGTATGGATCCAAATGGATACTTTCTTATAACACTTTCTACGACTTATTGACGAACTGGGCAAAGCCAGATCAGGTTGCGCAGAAACGCGGACTGATCTGAATCTAGACTTTTCGCAATTTAGTCTTCCACAAATGGGATGACAATCTATGTAGAAAAGCAGCCAGTTGCTTGGAAATAATGTCGTGTGGAGTGCTGTTGTGGGAAAGCCAGGCAACAAATGGGTTGGTGAATTGGTCCCCGTGATATAAGTGAACAATTGATGTAAGCGGCAAAACCCCAATCGACGCTTATACTTAAAAGGACTTTAATTCAGTAAGAACACTATATGGCATTACATTTTGTCTTCACATTAGTTGCTATCTAAACACTTAAAAAAAAGGAAAAATGAAAATAAAATAAATTAACTATCCGAGGTAAACGGTGCACAATCTATATAAATTTATCAGATAAGCTATGATAATTATAAACTCTTACTTCGTTGTTTTCGTTACATGTTGAATCAGTTTTGTAGCTACTATTCTAATCGATATTCCTAATTATCCAATCTGGTTTGTGAAGGAACGATTGTTCAAACTATCTTCGTCGAGAGTACCCTCGTCATGCGCATGTGCAATGTTCGGTTCATCCTTTCCCACATATCCAAACTATGCAGTAGATGACTTTGAAAAGTATCTAGGCAAAATATGGTAAATCAGTATAAATAAAAATATCTTTTTTTAATAGAGCCTAATCCATTTTGGCAAATAAAGAATGTGCTCATAATGAGAAATTACTTATTTTGTCAAAATATTTTAAAATGTCGTCAGCTGCAGATGGAAAAGGATACATCGCGCGATCTAATATTGTCATTGTTTGAATTGCTAAACCCTTCGCCGCAGTGATAACATCAATATACGTTCTTCTGCTGTATTTTTAAGTTTCTGATCAACCACTTAATTATTTAGTGTATATTTCCCTCATACATAAGTGTTTTAATGAAGTATTAGTAGTATATGAACGATTAATTCCCATTTACCTTATATTAGATAACTATCCGCATTTATATACGACTTCAGTGATTCAAATTGAGTTTTAAGGACCAAAGCACTATATCTTAACATATTTAACTGTCACTGGTATATTGCAGAATATACAGTTTTACCTCATACGACCCTGGTCACATCAAAGACTTAAAACATGATAGTAAAGGCTTTCCCTACTTGGCGCTCAGGGTTAAACGGCTAGCATTTTATAATCCGAGACCTATATATTTAGCTTAAACATATTTGTTTGTATAGAAAACTCGTCGCCTTTTCTAGATTCTGATAAGACCGATCAGTTGGACAAGGTGATCTGAACCGTCACTTTTCAGAAATGCAAACCTGTACCATTTCTCATACACGGGCTCATATTTCTTCTTATTAAGCACTGTTCTGACGAATGTTGAGTCATATATTACTATGTAGCTTACCATGCGGCCGCGGCGATAGTAAATGTTTAAGTATTGACATAAACCGATTTACACACATACAACACCGACCTTCGGTAGTGACATGGGTTGTCAATCAACCGAAGGGTTATAAGTTCAGACCCCAGCAAGGTCAGTATTCTTTCTGACATTTCACGACAGTCAATGCGATACGCATCAGGTGTCATACACTAAAATTATATATACAAAAGCAGCCAGTTAATTCGGAAGCTCAGAACCACTTCAATAATACATGAAAATCGAATCCACATTCATCAGCGATAAATTTTAATCGTCCGCCATTTTGTTTACAAGGTAAACAATTCTGTTAGATTTAATAAACATGTCTGTCTTTTTTAAAAATTGGATGCATCGAAAATTATATCGGCATTGAATTAATTTAAGCTGTTATCATTCTAAATTGGGGCGATTAAAATGTACAATGAAAGGTGATAAGTTGCACAGTCTTCGAAGTGTATTACACACACTCAAGGATTAACTGATAAGGCGATGTCCCGCGGCCATCAATCTTGTAATTAACACCGGGGTATGACGTCAGTGATATGTATTAAACCATTCCCATATACACCAAATCTGTAGCAGACGACTTTGTATGGAAATCTCTAATAAACGAAAGTATATGAATTATTATTTAATAGAGTTTAAAACTATGTTTCAAAAAGAGGAAGTGCTCATTATTATGAGCAATGTTTTTTGCCACATTCTTGTCAAATTTCGTCTGCGTAGATGCGTTAAATTACGTCTGTAAATACAAATGTAGGAAATGGTAATAACAAGAGCGGTCGGAGGACAGCATGCTCGACAAGGTGATCTAAACCTGCACTTTATACATATTACTTACCCAATTCTGATCTAAAACTCCATTGCTTTGTGTAGATTCTGATAAGACTGATCAGATGGACAAGGTGATCTGAACCTACACTTTACACATATTACTTACACAATTATGTTATAATACTCCTTCGCTTTGTGTAGATTCTGATAAGACCGATCAGATGGACAATGTGATCTGTACCTACACTTTACACATATTACTTACCCAATTTGTTATGAAACTCCGTCGCCTTGTGTAGATTCTGATAAGTCCGATCAGATGGACAAGATAACTTCCACATATTACTTATCCAATTATGTTATAATACTCCGTCGCTTTGTGTAGATTATGATAAGACCGATCAGATGTACAAGGTGATCTAAACCTACACTTTACACATATTACTTACACAATTCTGTTATAATACTCCGTCGCTTTGTGTAGATTCCGATGAGACCGATCAGATGTATAAAGTGATCTAAACCTACACTTTATACATATTAATTTCACAATTCTGTTATAATACTCCGTCGCTTTATGTGGATTCTGATAAGAACGATCAGATGGACAAGGTCATCTGAACCTACACTCTACACATATTACTTGTAAACACAATTATGTTATAATACTCCTTCGCTTTGTGTAGATTCTGATAAGACCGATCAGATGGACAAGGTGATCTGAACCTACACTTTACACATATTACTTACACAATTATGTTATAAAACTCCGTCGCTTTGTGTAGATTCTGATGAGACAGATCAAGTGTACAAGGTGATCTGAACCTACACTTTACACATATTACTTACACAATTCTATTATAATACTCCGTCGCTTTGTGTATATTCTGATGAGACCGATCAGATGTATACGGTGATATAAACCTACACTTTACACATATTACTTACACAATTATGTTATAATACTCCGTCGCCTTGTGTAGATTCTGATAAGACCGATCAGATGTACAAGGTGATCTGAACCTACACTTTACACATATTACTTACACAATTCTGATATAAAACTCCGTCGCTTTCTGTAGATTCCGATGAGACCGATCAGATGTATAAAGTGATCTAAACCTATACTTTATACATATTAATTTCACAATTCTGTTATAATACTCCGTCGCTTTATGTAGATTCTGATAAGACCGATGAGATGGACAAGGTGATCTGAACCTACACTTTACACATATTACTTACACAATTATGTTATAAAACTCCGTCGCTTTGTGTAGATTCTGATGAGACAGATCATATGTACAAGGTGATCTGAACCTACACTTTACACATATTACTTACACAATTATGTTATAATACTCCGTCGCTTTGTGTAGATTCTGATAAGACCAATCAGATGTACAAGGTGATCTAAACCTACACTTTACACATATTACTTACACAATTCTGATATAAAACTCCGTCGCTTTGTGTAGATTCTGATGAGACCGATCAGATGTACAAGGTGATCTGGACTTACACTTTACACATGTTACTTACACAATTCTGTTATAATACTCCGTCGCTTTGTGTAGATTCTGATGAGACTGATCAGATGTACAAGATGATCTAAAACTACACTTTACACATATTACTTACACAATTATGATATAAAACTCCGTCGCTTTGTGTAGATTATGATAAGACCGATCAGATGTACAAGGTAATCTGAACCTACACTTTACACATATTACTTACACAATTCTGTTATAATACTCTGTCGGTTTGTGTAGATTCTGATGAGACTGATCAGATGTAAAAGGTGATCTGGACCGACACTTTATACATATTACTTACACAATTCTGATATAATACTCCGTCGCTTTGTGTAGAGTCTGATAAAACTGATCAGATGTACAAGGTGATCTAAACCTACACTTTATACATATTAATTTCACAATTCTGTTATAATACTCCGTCGCTTTGTGTAGATTCTGATAAGAACGATCAGATGTACAAGGTGATCTGAACTTGAACTTTTACACATATTACTTACACAATTATGTTATAATACTCCGTCACTTTGTGTAGATTCTGATGAGACCGATCAGATGAACAAGGTGATCTGAACCTTCACCTTTTAGAAATGCAAACCTGTACCATTTCAAATACACGGGCTCGTATATCATTTTATCAAGCAACGTTCTGACGAATGTTCAGTCATTGTGACGCGGGTTGTCAACAAACCCAAGGGTTATTAGTTCAGATCCCAGCGCGGTCAATATTATTTCTGACGTTTGACAACAGTCAATGCGATACGCATCATGTGTCATTCTCTAAAATTATATATATATGTGTGTAAAAGAAGCCAGTTGCTTTGAAAGACAAATAGATTACATTTGTTCCAACCTGGCGACAAATCACTCCTATAATAGAATGATTAAAAAATAACTGGACGTAAACATATCTAAACAGAAACCGATTTTCCACTGCTAGTATTTACCGGTATCTCCATTGCAGCAGGATTTTGGAGGATGTATACATGTACGTATAAACTCTATGTAAACTTCAGAGACCTAAAATGAAACTGTAGAGTGTTGTATTTTATTAATCAGAAAATAATGCAATCAATACTCTATACTTTAATGAACAAAAAATATTAGTGTCCTCACTCGATAAATGTTCGATACATTTTGGAATATCTTATGTGGAATACATATAAACAAAGTCTAAAACTTAAAGCAAGTAATTTGGACATGAATTAAACATGTTTTATGAAAAGAGCCGATACGCCTGTTCCATTCTCTGTAGAGTGTATATTATTAAAAATATGAATTAAGGCAAAGGCTCTGAAAGTTTCAGGAAGTGCATTCAGTCCCAACAGATTTAATCCCCTACTCAAAATATTGATAAGCTGTTGTGCAATAACGTATTTACTATTTGCTAAATTGAAAATGGATAGAGATGTCAATCCAGGGGTTGAGAGTTCAAGTTTAAGCTGAGTTAACTTACTTCCTGAATGTCAAAGACTACTTTTACCAGTGAATTTGTAATTTTCCTAGGAGCTTGAAAAAACTCCTAGATAGGAGTATGATCATGAAGTTTGAGGTAATATCCCCAAAGGCATGATAAATGCATTTACATATGAAATATGTATATGGCTCTGGATTAATGCATAAACATTTTGAGAAACACAATACATTTCTGCCAACTGATCTTGAAATCAGACAAGCAGTTGCAGAGGAAAAATGTTTAGTTTTGTCATTTTACCATTTTTCCGATGCTACATTTCAGCTTTGTTTTGAACTAATCAATATCCCTTAAACAATTTATGTAGAGAGTGAATTAAAGAAAGTTTTGCCAAACTATCTTGACATAAAACGAGCAGTTTAAGAGGTAAATTGTTATTTTACTCCCTTTCTGATGTCGGCCGGTAGCATTGATTTTAAACCACTCTGGAAAAGGCCACATAATGAATTCTTAAGCCAAATTAGCTTGAAACAATTAATTAATACATATCATGACTTGAATCATTGTATGGATGGTCACATAATAAAGGAAGATTAATGCAACGGTGTTGGTGTTATAACTTTGAAATTGAAATTATACGAGCAACTTCTTCTCTTTCTCATGCCACCTGAGGATAATATTTTTCAACCAATCAATATGATTTGAATGTTTTTTTATAGAGGGTCACATAAGGAACTTTCCTGCCAAATTATAAATAAATAAGAGAATGCCTTAACATTGTGTCACTTTACTTCTTTTCTTATGCAGCAGTTCCCAAAATTTAAAACAGTTCCTTTGAACATTTTGAAAGAGGACACCAAACAAATATTTCTTTTGCAGTTCAGTTAAAATTGGTCAAGTAGTTTTAAAGCAGCTGTTGTTTAAATAAATGGTTGCCGACGCATATTGCATGATGGATGGAGGATTATCACAAAAGCTCACATTGATGATGTTGTGCTTGAATTGCTAAAACCAAATATAAATGTCAGTTAATTGATTAAATTGTATGTATTTAGCTACAGTGTCATTTTGTCCCCACTGAGATTTGAACTCAGAACTCCTGGCTAGACCAGGTGTTTTACCAGTTAAAACTATAAGGTCTAAAAATGTAGCTAAACACATTTAAATTACACTCAAGATTGTCCCCAAAGAGAGTCACAAATGGTTAATGCCTCAATTTCTTTACCAAACAAGAGCTGTCGGAGGACAGCGCGCTCGACTATTCCACCGCTTATTTAAGTTACTGAGATAATGGACTCTAATGTAGTTGCATGCAAAACATTAACCACAATTTCTTAGTGGGTGATAATTTGCATTATATGCAGGATAGTGTTATTTAACATGATTATTTTCATAGGTGTGATGGTTAGATAGGGTTGTATAACCTTTCAATGGAATGCATCAAGTAGTTACTAAGATATGGACTCTTAATGTAGTTGCACGCAAACCTTTAACCATAATTTCTAAGTAAAAAAAGGGCAACAATTTGCACCATATACAGGATAGAGTTATCTTAATTGGTTGTGTTTATAGTTGTGCACTTGGGAAAGGTTGTATGAAGTTTCAATACAATTTTTCAAGTTGTTACTGAGATTACACTCTAAATGTAGTTGCAAAACTTTAACCAGAATTTTTAAGTCCAAAAAGGTCCATAACTTGCATAAAATGCTGGATAGAGTAATCATACTTGCTTGTCTACATAGATGTGATGGTTGGTAAGGGCTGTATTAAGTTTCAATGCAATGCATCAAGTAGTTACTAAGAGATGGTCTCTTTATGTAGTTGCATGCAAAACTTTAACCAGAATTTATAAGTCCAAAAAGGCCATAACTTGCATAAAATGCAGGATAGAGTTATCATACTTGATAATCTACACAGGTGTGATAGTTGGGTAGGGTTGTAGAAAGTTTCAATGCAAAGCATCAAGTAAATACTGAGATATGGACTCTTAATTTAGTTGCATGCAAAACTTTAACCAGAATTTCTAAGTAAGAAAAATGCCATAACTTGCATAAAATGCAGGATAGAGTTATCTAGGTGTGATAGTTGGGTAGGGTTGTATAAAGGTTCAATGCAATGCATCGAGTATATACTGAGACATGGACTCTTAATTTAGTTGCACGCAAAACTTTAACCAGTATTTCTAAGTAAAAAAAGGGCCATAACTTGCATAAAATGCAGAATAGAGTTATCATACTTGATAATCTACACAAGTGTAATAGTTGGGTATGGTTGTAGATTCAATGCAATGCATCAAGTAAATACTGAGATATGGACTCTTAATTTAGTTGCACGCAAAACTTTAACCATAATTTTTTAGTAAAAAAAAGTGCCATAACTTGCCTAAAATGCAGGATAGAGTTATCTAACTTGTTAATCTACATAGGTGTAATAGTTGGGTAGGGTTGTAAAAAGGTTCAATGCAATGCATCAAGTATATACTGAGATATGGACTCTTAATTTAGTTGCATGCAAAACTTTATTCAGAATTTCTAAGTAAAAAAAGAGCCATAACTTGCATAAAATGCAGAATAGAGTTATCATACTTGATAATCTACACAGGTGTAATAGTTGGGTAGGGTTGTAGAAAGTTTCAATGCAATGCATCAAGTAAATACTGAGATATGGACTCTTAATTTAGTTGCACGCAAAACTTTAACCAGAATTTCTAAGTAAAAAAAGGGCCATAACTTGCATAAAATGCAGGAAAGAGTTATCTAACTTGATAATCTACATAGGTGTAATAGTTGGGTAGGGTTGTATAAAGGTTTAATGCAATGCATCAAGTATATACTGAGATATGGACTCTTAATTTAGTTGCATGCAAAACTTTAACCAGAATTTCTAAGTAAAAAAAGGGCCATAACTTGCATAAAATGCAGGATAGAGTTATCTTAGATGATAATCTACACAGGTGTGATAGTTGGGTAGGGTTGTAGAAAGTTTCAATGCAATGCATCAAGTAAATACTGAGATATGGACTCTTAATTTAGTTGCACGCAAAACTTTAACCAGAATTTCTAAGTAAAAAAAGGGCCATAACTTGCATAAAATGCAGGATAGAGTTATCTAACTTGATAATCTACATAGGTGTGATAGTTGGGTAGTGCTGTATAAAGTTTCAATGCAATGCATCAATTAAATACTGAGATATGGACTCTTACTTTAGTTGCACGCAAAACTTTAACCAGAATTTCTAAGTAAAAAAGGGCCATAACTTGCATAATATGCAGGATAGAGTTATCTAACTTGATAATCTACATTGGTGTGATAGTTTGGTAGGGTTGTAGAAAGTTTCAATGCAATACATGTAGTATTTAAGAACTTGCATGCAAAACCTTAACCAAAGTGTGACGTGGACGGCGACGCCGACGCCGACGCCAGGGTGAGTAGTATAGCTCTCATATTCTTCGAATAGTCGAGCTAAAAAGGGAATTCCTAAAAGATCAGAGCCTGTGATAGTTTATTTGTGGTTTAAAATGTCTAACAAATGATGTTTTTCTAAACATGGAATTGTTATCTTTCAACAATATTTCATTCTAATTACTGTTTAGACTTATGCAACCATGTCCTTTATACCATCTCACCTATTTCCTATGTTAAACATGAGCATAAGAAGTTTTTCAAATGCATTCACAAGGGAAAAAAGTAATGTTTTGTTCAGGATTGAAATAGTTTAATCAATATTTGAAGAGGATCAACAAAGGAACAATTGGGCCAAATTATTTTCAAATCAGGCCACTATTTTCATAAACCGTGCATTTCCATTGTAAAGGGGACAACCATTAAGGAACATTCTTATGAAGGTTGATTGCAATGGACGAAGTGGTTTAGGAGGAGACATTGTTTAACCTTTTAACACTTGTAGATGACTTTTGATATCACTGTCGCAAAGGGAGATAACGCTCATGGTGAGTATGTTTTCCTTTTGCAAACCTATTAATATATTGGGAATACATATATACAATAAGTAAAACTAAAAGCAAGACATTTGGTAGACTGACTCTGAGGTTGCATGTTGTTATATTTATGACCTACCAAAAGACCCCAAATTTTTATACATGAGCACTAGATTCACTCACATAAAATTGTTATAATATGTTTATATTGTGGAGTGTTAGATCAGATCAGAGTGTGTATGTACAGGTCAATCTTGATCCCTACCCATACGCAACAAATACATAAAGGCCCACTCATATCCATCCAGGCTTGATCATTCCTATAAGTAAACAAACTAAAACAAATAAACATAAAATTAGAAAACAACTTCGCAAGGAGATAGCATATCTATAAATGAATGTATAATGCATGTATATCAGACATTGTGGAAAAAGGATTTATTGATCATAATGAGCAATTGTTCCTTATATGACAATCTTTTCCTAAGTTGTCTGTTGCAGAGGCGTTTAAAAAAATCTCTATTAGGGAAATGGTTAAGCAGTAATGCGACACCCTACATACTTTGATCCAGTCAATTCGACCGTTTTAAATAGGTAGTCGCCACTTGGCACCAGAAAAGGGCTGCTGCAGAGGCATAAAAAGAAAAATCTATATTAGGGAAATAAGCAGAAATTTGACCCCCTACATAAAATGTTCCAGTCATTTAGATTGTTTTAAATGAATAGGCGCAATGTGGCATCAAAGAAGGGCTGAAATGAAAAAAATCCGCCGATTATACCAGTTTAACATTTACTTCAACACCATCATGCAGGTGATCGATTTCGTAAAAAGAGACGACAGCTATACAAATCATAATGCAATACAACAATGCACTTTGATATGAAGCACTTTACACTACCTGATTGTCGTATAAGGGCTCTGAAACCTTGGCCAATGATATTTCAGCGCAGTCATTTCTCTACACTCTCGCATAAACGGTAAACCCTGGAATAATCAATGAAATTTTAAATCCTACAATGACTAATTTAAAAGTGCATATCATCCACATCAAACCAAATTAAAACGACTATCAACAAGTAATAGCTCACTATGATGCAAAAGGCCTTACAGTCAAATTCAGTTAATATAAATTAAGTATCACTTTGAAAAATACAAAGTAATCCCGTAAATATTTATTCCTCAAAATTGCATTTTTCAGAGAAAATCAATGAAAGGTAAACGTTAAGTACTAGGTGTTTTTTACTTAGGAGTTTACGTCGGAAATCGTCATTATTTAATAATAATGTTCTACGAATGTAATTGATTGACTTGTGCAATACTTGGCATGGTGTTTTTCTGTTGTATCACAGAGTTTACTGGGTAAGTTAACATACCTTCTAGCCCATTGATCCTGATACCAGCCAGTCAGTCGTAATACTAACCACATTATCTTGAAAGCCACGGAGGGAAGAAATTACTAACATTTTAAAGGCGTTGGTATAACTCGGCCTGGAATCGAGCCCGTGACCTCCCCGACCTGGGATGTATGCGATTCTTCAACACCACAGAGGCGGTTAAAGTATGTGAAGATTAACGAAGGTACATTATCGTATCTGCATAAATTCAAATTCAGCGATCCAAATGACATATTCAGGTGTCGGTGGTCAATAAATGATATTATATATTTCTTTGAAAAACGGCAATGACTCGTAATGAACCAGGACTTTCATGCAATAATCACCATATTAAGCAAGCAAACTGTAGCTTAACAATAAGAAAATAACGATAAGCGAGCGTATTCAAATGTATCAAACAAACACAATTCAAAGAAATTGCGAGGCTCTAACAAACAAAAGTTTTTAATCATGCGCGTTCAAATGTACACAGAGAGCGAGCAAATGCGGAAAACATGCGAAACAATACATTATCAGGCGGACTAAACTGTATCAAGCTTGAACAACCGTGAAATATAATCAATCGTATTCAACTGTATCAGGAAACCAAAATGCGGAATACATATATTATTATATGCGACACACATATCTTCGGTTACAGTGATCCGAGTGATGTATTCACGTACCAGTGGTCTATTAACTTTAACAATAAAATACATGTCGATAGTTTTATCCCAGTTAAAGCCAGTTACAAGTTAATGTAGGCAATGGTATAGAAAAACCCCATACATGGATTCGAAAACAGGCAAATTATGATTAATATAATTATTGTCCTTGATGCATGCATTTACATATAACGTAGCTAGTGTATGGTAAACAGTGTCATACAAATTACCCCCGCAGGAGAAGATTATTGAAAACATTGTGCCAATTGTGCCAATGGCAATTAATGGCTTTTGCAAATAATGCACATTCAGGTTTGACAGCTCGGAACAAGCTTTCTCTCCTGAAATCCGCATTGTTTGCTACTTAGACATTTAATTTTACCAAATTGCCTGTTCGACAGAAAATGGAGTGGTCCAATTTCAAACATGGAGGAGTCAACTTCGTGTAAGTCGACAGAGAAAGGGTTAACGTGGGCAGGGTTTTTTCACCTTATATACAAGGGGCCGTTTAACGGCCCCTTCCCCTCGGAAAATAAGCAAAGTTTTTCCCCTTAAAATATAAATTCCCCTCCGATATTTTTTTTTTTTTTTTTCATATTTAAGTAGAAAATCTTGCTAAATTCGACCCTTGACAGTGGTATAGTTTGAGTGAACTGGATTATGACAATCTAGTGGAGGAGTTCAAGAACATGAAAAATAGAGAGATGGCCTTGTAATGATAAAAGTAAAAATAAACATGCACATTATACTAGTTTACAATTTTTTCCCTTTTCTTTCTAAAATGCCGCAAAAATTTTCCCTTCTCAAAGGCCCCAGGCCCCTTCCCCTTTTTCAGAAAAAAACCCCTGGTGGGTTAAACGTGTACATACATCTTAAATCGATGTTCTACTTCGTAGTGCGGAGTCATATACTGGGTGTCATTCATGCCTGGAAAGTAGTCCGTGTAACTCATGTTAGCTTTGTGAAAGGTGAAGGACACAAAGTCCATCAGCTGGGCTCCATGGTTCCAGAACCAGGTTACAGCGTCACTGATGGATACTCCAGGGTTTATTAGGTCTGAGTGCGAGACCATCGTCCATGATATCTGAAATAGGTCAATTATATGTTTATCTATACCAAGGACATGACAAGATCAATAGCGAATTTCGTAAATGTGGATAATATTAACAATCGCATAATATACAAAATATATTTCGTCACATTGTTGTATAGGTTATATGTGTTGGCCATGTTCTTTTGACAGAACTCCGCCAAAATAACGCAATTCTTCCACATAACGATGAAACATCTGTTTTTATTGTATATGTTGATATTTTACATAGCGAATGTGTCCTTTTAAACACTGAACATTAAACAAAAAAATAATTAATTGTTTTGTTAAATGCAGATGTGGTGTTGTCTTTGCTAGGGATGTGCAACTCAAAGTTAGATTGTTAGAAAAGTGATACTAAAAATAATACAGCGAGTTTGTAACTGGATAACATTCACAATCAAATAATAAACGGGGATTATTGCCGAAGTTTACGGTACCATCCGTAGTCCGAAACACATTTCTTTCGCCCCCTGTGCATTTTGACATCACTGTGGGTTCAGTATAACTTTCGATACGTACTTTCTTTCTTTGCAATTACCCGATTAATCTTGATGAAATGATAACCATTTGGTTTCTGGATACGCAACCAGTTCTCGATTAGCAAACTGCACAGTATGATCTGATACTGAACTATTCGCGACCAGTTTATGTCCAGATTAACAAACTGCAAAGTATGATCTGATACTGAACTCAATCTGACTAAAGTACACAATCTAACCAAATGTAAGATCTGATGGCGATCAATTCAAATTCATCTTCTTGTTTTATAGGATTTCCAATATCGCTATTTTTAGATCCACCAAGCTATTTTTATTTGAACTAATTAGAGGACTCGTTTCAACAAACGTTTGGCTAAACCTTCAAAATGGCGTCAATTGACAAATTTGAGCAAATTTAAAATAGACAATTTAAAACCAGAGCAAAGAACACTTTTTGATGCTGTATGGTAAGAGAAAGACTGTATCGGTGTTTTGGCTCCTTTCCGCATTTGTAGCCATGATGCAGTCGTCATAATATCTATACACGCGTGTAAATCACTATGCGAAAATTGGGATCCCATGCTAAATATAGATTTCATTGGTAAATATAGACTTTTACTTTCACTTTCAAAAACGTGAAAGCAAGGTTCTGATTGGCTGGCGGAAAGGTCGTCTGAACGTGACCCTCTATCGGATGTCCTCAGATCCTATGCATAGCGTTAATAGGAAATGATTTTAATGAGATTGATACTGAATTTAGTGACCAGTTTATTTCAAGATTAACAAACTGCACAGTATGATCAGATACTGAACTATTCGCGACCAGTTTATGTCCAGATTAACAAACTGCACAGTATGATCTGATACTTAACTATTCGCGACCAGTTTTGGTCCAGATTAGCAATCTGCACAGTATGATCTGATACTTAACTATTCGCGACCAGTTTTGGTCCAGATAAGCAATCTGCACAGTATGATCTGATACTGAACTATTAGCGACCAGTTAAGGTCCTGATTAGCAATCTACACAGTATGATCTGATACTAAAACTATTAGCGACCAGTTTAGCAACCTACACAGTATAATCTAATACTGAACTATTAGCTACCAGATTAAATCAAAGCGCCAATGGCACTGTAGTGGCGATCGTATTCATATATTGCAACAACTACAAAATAAAGCGTTCAAAATATTTATAAAAACCTTTCGGAATTTCCAGATTTGATAAAATTCCAGCTTCCCGTTTTTAGGTCGGTATAGCTAGATACCGAAAACAACTTTTTATATGACTCATAAAGGTCTCAACGGGTGTTCTACACACCGGCTATTGTTTGTTGATAGAGTTGGAACATTGTGAGAATATGTATGAGTTGAAAACATTGTGATAAAATGTGAAATTTCTCATTTTATCACAATGTAAGATATAGCATTTGTATGACTTGAAAACATTGTGAGAAAATGTGAAATTTCTCATTTTATCACAATGTAAGATATAGCATTTGTATGAGTTGAAAACATTGTGAGAAAACGAGAATTATCACAATGTAAGATAGAACAGTTGTAAGAGTTAAAAACGTTGTGAGAAAATGATGATAGAATAGTGAAGAGTTGAAAACACTGTGAGTAAATTATGATAGAATAGTGAAGAGTTGAAAACATTGTGAGAAAATAATGATAAAATAGTGAAGAGTTGAAAACATTGTGAGAAAATGATCGCTAATAGAACACTGTAAGAGTTGAAAACGTTGTGAGAAAATGTCATTTTCGTAGGACAATATCTTTTCTAAAAAAATTTTAATCAATCATTTGTTCCTAATTTAAAAAATTATGAAGACATACAACTATAAAAAGTTGTTTTCGTAACAACCATAATATGGTAATATGGGATTATTGTCGTAAAGAAAGTTGTTTTCGCGGCAGCCGAGTTGTTTTCGTGAGCCGATTTTATTTATTTATATGCGTTTTAGCCTACGCCACTCTCTAAGTTTTCTATTTCGCGTAATTAGTACAAAAAACACTATTACATACTTTTAAAATTATCGTTATATGTTTGTGCACATGCTTTTAAGTAAATAATTAGAAAACTTATGAATACATGTGATTTATTGTCAAATAAAACGTTGTTTTCGTGACAGTCATGTTGTTTTCGTGAGCCGACTTTATTTATTTATTTGCGTTTTAGCCTATGCCACTCTATAATTTTGCAATGTTATTGAAAACGGGACCAGGTACGAAATAAGCACATTTCACGGACCATGATTGTTAAACTTGTAGGTCTTTTCAGAAATTACAAAAGAAGTTAATTGGCCGTTTTATTTTGGCGAGGTACTTTCAGAGTACAACCAACTCCTGCCGAATCAGGTTAAAGGTCAAAAGGTTACGGTTGACTACAGTAAAAATAAAACGAGGCACAGGAGTATCATGATACTCTGCATAGCGTACCCAAGACGCCCGATGATATTTATTATCTGCCCAAACATGAAGAAAGATAATATGTAAATAGTTTAACTCTATTTAGATATTTTCTCGATAAATCTCAAATATTAGTACCATGGCAATCCGGTATCAAAGTAGCACTAACATTATCATTATTAATCGTGTGCCTGCATCACTGATGGAACTATATATATATATGGCGGTTTAACGGAAGTGAGTAAATTGCCTTTGCAGAAATATCCAACCGATTGTTCAAATACGACTATATAATTTTTTTTTCGTTGTTGTTGTTTTGGTAGCACTGTGGCGATTGTCAACCAATCGCCACAAAAACTGCACAGTATGATCCGATACTGAACTATTAGCAACTAGTTTAGGTCCAGATTAACAAACTGAACAGTATGAGCCGATACTGAACTATTAGCGACCAGTTTAAGTTCAGATTAGCAATCTGCACAGTATGATATGATTCTGAACTATTAGCGACTAGTTTAGGTCCAGATTAACAAACTGCACAGTATGATCTGACACTGAACTATTAGCGACCAGTTTAAGTTCAGATTAGCAATCTGCACAGTATGATCTGATACTGAACTATTAGCTACCAGTTTAGGTCCAGATTAGCAATCTACACAGTATGATCTGATACTGAACTATTAGCTACCAGTTGAGGTCCAGATTAGCAATCTGCACAGTATGATCTGTTACTTTACTATTAACGACCAGTTTAGGTCCAGTTTAGCAATCTACACAGTATGATCTGATACTGAACTATTAGCTACCAGTTTAGGTTCAGATTAGCAATCTACACAGTATAATCTAATACTGAACTATTAGCTACCAGTTTAAGTTCAGATTAGCAGCCTACACAGTATAATCTAATACTGAAATATTAGCTACCAGTTTATGTCCAGATTAACAAACTGCACAGTATGATCCGATACTGAATTATTAGCGACTAGTTTAGGTCCAGATTAACAAACTGCACAGTATGAGCCGATACTGAATTATTAGTGACCAGTTTAAGTTCAGATTAGAAATCTGCACAGTATGATCTGATACTGAACTATTAGCGACCAGTCTTGGTCCAGATTAACAAACTTCACAGTATGATCCGATACTGAACTATTAGCAACTAGTTTAGGTCCAGATTAGTAATCTGCACAGTATGATCCGATACTGAACTATTAGCGAACAGTTTATGTCTAGATTAGCAATCTGCACAGTATGATATGATTCTGATCTATTAGCGACTAGTTTAGGTCCAGATTAACAAACTGCACAGTATGATCTGACACTGAACTATTAGCGACCAGTTTAAGTTCAGATTAGCAATCTGCACAATATGATCTGATACTGAACTATTAGCTACCAGTTTAGGTCCAGATTGGGCAATCTACACAGTATGATCTGATACTGAACTATTAGCTACCAGTTGAGGTCCAGATTAGCAATCTGCACAGTATGATCTGTTACTTTACTATTAACGACCAGTTTAGGTCCAGTTTAGCAATCTGCACAACTGGTATGATCTGATACTGAACTGTTAGCGACTAGTTTAGGTCCAGATTAGCAATCTGCACAGTATGATCTGTTACTTTACTATTAACGACCAGTTTAGGTCAAGTTTAGCAATCTACACAGTATGATCTGATACTGAACTATTAGCTACCAGTTTAGGTTCAGATTAGCAATCTACACAGTATAATCTAATACTGAACTATTAGCTACCAGTTTATGGCCAGATTAGCAAACTGCACAGTATGATCTGATACTTAACTATAAGCGACCAGTTTATGTCCAGATTAGCAACCTACACAGTATAATCTAATACTGAACTATTAGCTACCAGTTTATATCCAGATTAACAAACTGCACAGTATGATCCGATACTGAACTATTAGCGACTACTTTAGGTCCAGATTAACAAACTGCACAGTATGAGCCGATACTGAATTATTAGCGACCAGTTTAAGTTCAGATTAGCAATCTGCACAGTATGATCTGATACTTAACTATTAGCTACCAGTTTAGGTCCAGATTAGCAATCTGCACAGTATGATCCGATACTGTACTATTCGTGACCAGTTTATGTCCAGATTAACAAACTGCACAGTATGATCTGATACTGAACTATTAGCGACCAGTCTTGGTCCAGATTAACAAACTGCACAGTATATATGATCCGATACTGAACTATTAGCGACAAGTTTAGGTCCAGATTAGCAATCTGCACAGTATGAGCCGATACTGAACTATTAGCTACCAGTTTAGGTCTAGATTAGCAATCTGCACAGTATGATATGATACTGAACTATTAGCGACTAGTTTAGGTCCAGATTAACAAACTGCACAGTATGATCTGACACTGAACTATTAGCGACCAGTTTAAGTTCAGATTAGCAATCTGCACAGTATGATCTGATACTGAACTATTAGCTACCAGTTTAGGTCTAGATTAGCAATCTGCACAGTATGATATGATACTGAACTATTAGCGACTAGTTTAGGTCCAGATTAACAAACTGCACAGTATGATCTGACACTGAACTATTAGCGACCAGTTTAAGTTCAGATTAGCAATCTGCACAGTATGATCTTATACTGAACTATTAGCTACCAGTTTAGGTCCAGATTAGCAATCTACACAGTATGATCTGATACTGAACTATTAGCTACCAGTTTAGGTCCAGATTAGCAATCTACACAGTATGATTCGATACTAGTTATTCTCTAATAGGTCACACAATATTTAAACTCTTCCACAAAACAGCATTATGATCCTTAGCATTGATGCGCAGGATCCGAAATTATAAAACTCTGAAAACGTTTTCAGTGCTCAGAAATGAATTCCATGCTACAAACAACTCTTCTGATTGGTTAATTTGGAGAACGAATTTGCTTCTGACTAATAGACTATTTCATGTTAAATATTGTGCCACTCAAACGGGAAATTTGATTTAATGTATTGTCTAAGTGTAAATAATGCAGATATCAGTTGAGACAGCTCGTTTCGATGTGTCTCACCTGAATATGCATTGACTGCAAAAGGCTTTAATTTCCTTAGGCAGCAGAAGAGTTAAGGTGTAATAATCCATTATATAACTCACAGCAGTCGATTTCATCTTCCCCATCGTAACAGTCGAATACTCCACACTGACCACCTATGTAAATCCTGATTTCTTCATTACACATGAAATATTCCAATTCATTGACTAAAAATAGCACACACGGACGTATACACTGTCAGTCTGGTACCCAGCATACTATAGTAAATTAGTACATCTGGTCTGAACCGACAATATAGTCTGGTACCCGGCGTACTATAGTAGATAGATAGATAGATATTCTTTATTTCCTCCATATTTGAAGAGTTAGTACATTTCATAACAAACATTACAGAAGTGAGAACATAAATAAATACATATATACACACAAACATATAAACCTACATATATATACACACATATATACATACACATACACATACACATCCATATATATATATATATATATATATATATATACATATATACATATACACATCCACACATAGTCCTTGAAAACGGGGAAACAAAAAGGTTATTTACAGTAGTACAATTTACATGCAGTCCAAAAAAATAAATATAGTCCAATTCGTAAATCTCCTCGGACGAAACGAAACTCAGAGAAGACATATATGGACAGGTGTATGAGACACGTTTAGAAGTAAAAAATAACATTTGCATGTAATGAATACAATGATCAGCCTGTGCATTCGGGCATTCTTATCATTGTCAACACTGTTCGTTACCCATGAAACAGTACTTATATCAAAAGCAAGTCTTTACCAATGTGGTAATTTGATAGAATCACTCATGATGATACAAATAGCTGGATACCAGGGGAATAGGCTTAAAATATAAATCACTAACACAGTTGATTATATATTCCATACTCACAAATATTCGCTAATTTTAAGGACTTTTGGTTCCTCAAACTGTTCCGTAATACGCTGTTAACATAGCATACGGGTACATGTTAATACGTGATGGCTGAAAGAAAACGCATTTAGAATAAATGGTGATTCATATAACAGCTTATTTGTTCTACTAACCAGGATTTATAAACCTTAACAAGCTTGACATCTTGTGTAGTTGTATTAGAGTAACCTTGAAGCAAAGTACCCTTATATCGGCTGTTATTTGTAGGGACGGGTAACCTGATATTATTTCTATAATCTGTTGTTCAGGCATTAACTGACATAAGGCGTTATACGACTTATTACCTAAGGCAGTATGTAATCTGCACCAGAGGCGATCTTGGTGATGATTGTTATTTATACAAAATAATACTAAGTGTGTGACTATATCATCTATAATTATATGGCATTTGGGGCATGGAGTCAAATATTTGCGAGAAAATAAGCGTCCAATAAGTAAAATTAATGTTTTACAGTAAGGGAGATAATCTCGATATAACTGTGCAAATCGCCATGCATTACTAGGCGTGTACTCGCTGTGGAATAAAAGGTATTTAGTTAGAGTTTCGTCTCCTATTAATCTGTTCCTATATTCTTCATTTGTATGGTCAGTTATTGCTCGATTTATGATTTTCTTCCATAATGGCAGTTTAGGAAATGTCGCGCTTTCCGCAAAATCTAACAGATATTTAGTAAGTTTGTATTTCCCAAATATACGATATATGTCTGGCATGAAACCGAGGGCGTTTCGAGGTGAGTTTAAGAATTTTACAAACCTTTGAATGAACATGATTTTCAACATTTTAGTTTCTGAAACATAGCAAAGCTGACCGAAGAACAAGAGTTTCCTTTTGTCAATTTCGTATTCTAATGGACGCATTGCGATGGAGCTAAGAGCGACAATTGTTCTAGTTGAATACGGGAGTGATTGCATATGTTTGATGCACTGACTGAGCTTTTTCGAGAAAATGAATGTGTTGTTTTGTCATGTCATTCCATAATTCACATCCGTATTTATATGCCGTAGGTAGAACTATCGAATCATATAAACGTTTACAAGTTAAAGGATGTAGTCGTTCGGTGTAAACATGAATATCTGCAAAACTAAAGTATGTTTTTCTAATCTTAGCACAAGCTTGCGACACAACACCATCGAGACTCAGAGATTTATTACATTCTATACCTAGATGCGTATATTTATCAGATTCCGCAACTTTATTAGAGCCTAGGTACCACGTTTGTTTACGAGTTTGGAATTCATTTTTCGATTCGTTGAAAACTAGAACATTACTTTTATTTGCGTTATAAAAATAGTGGTCCAAAATAGAATTTTGGTAACACTTATCCATGAGTCGCTCAAGTCCACTTTTAACCAACGATACTAATACCATATCATCTGCTGTCGTAGGACAACCGAAGCTGTAGTCGTTTATTTTTAGACAATACTTAGAATTGGACAATTCCTCCATTAAATCATTAATGAATACAAGATACAACCGAGGACTGAGGACTTGGCCCTGTCTGGTTCCCTGAAGTATAGGGAACCAATCGGAGGTATACCCTTGTGTTTTTACACAGCTGTAAGCGTCTTGGAAGAGACTGTAGATTATTTTAAATAAACTTTTCTTAATGCCTGTTTTATATAATTTTGTCAATAAGATATTGTGAGAAACTCTGTCGAAAGCTTGTCTGACATCAAGAAAACATGAGTAAACTTTGGAATTATTTTCCTTACAAAAGTAAATACTCTCACGGAATAAAAATGACGTCATCAAACAGCTTATATTCTTCTGGAATCCTCCTTGTAGGGGATGTATCGAAACTGAATGGTCTTTTTCTATGAAGTCTAGTATAATTTTTTCATACAATTTTAACATAGTCGAACATAAAGATATTGCTCTATAGCTATTTGGGTCTGATTTGTTTTTATTACCACCCTTATATAAAACTGTAATCATACCTTGTTTCATTTTTTGTGGGGTATATGCAAATTGTGTCATTTTCTGATACAGTAGTGTTAATGCCTTTATAATGACGGATCCACCGTGCAATAGATGTTCATAATATACATTATCAGGACCACATGCTTTATTTTTTTTACACGATTTCAAATTTGTTTCGACTTTCCTTTCGCCGATGTTTATATCATCGATTATATGACCATCTAGAGAATTACATATGGAAGAAAGCTCCATTTCTGCGCGAGTGTTATTTTCAGTAATAAAGCTTTCATGTTGAGAGGGGATATACAGATCAGAAAAGTAGTTTTTCCAACCAACATTAATCTCTTCAGGATCTCTGTATATACGGCCATTGAAATTCATCTGTGATGTTAATGTACATATTTTCTTTTTTTTGCGTTTATTAATAATCTTCCAAAATTGATTATTATCAACTTCTGCTGCTGTATCTAATTCTTTTTCTAGAGAGTTGATGTAAATTTGAACTGTTTTTCTATGAAATTGTCTAAAGGTATTTTTAGCAATTTTGTAATTATTGCACGATGGAGAGTCGCGACCTCGTGGCCTATTTTCACTTAACCACATTTTACGTTTCATGTTCATATCTTTGTGTAATTTTGTTAAGGTGGAGTTCCAATATGGTTTAATAAAAGGTTTATATTTTGGTTTTGGGATGTGTTTCTCTGTTGCCCTATGTACAGATTGTATGATATTGTGATACAGGTCATCAATTTCGGAGTGGGATGAAATAGATTCCCCTTTTAGTATTGATTTTAATAATTGATCATCATTTCCTAAATATTGTTTATAATTCAAAATGGAACGTTGTTTCAGAGTTCTCCAGTTTATTGCGTACGAATTGGAAACTTTTATTGGGTGGTTATGACTAGTGTGTGTCTGACTAATTATCTCACACAGTAAAGGGCGGTGCGTAGAGAAGTCAATAGCATTATCCTCCACAATACTGCATTTACATACTGAGGGAAGATCATGTTCTGCGATCACCATATGATCTATCAATGTTTCTCTTGAGGAATTATAAGGAATATTACTATATTCAGATCCGGAGCATATTTGCAAATTATCTAGGGCCACTAAGTTATGCCTGAGTAGTAATTCAATTAAGAGCGTACCCCTATTGTCAAGTTTAAAGGAAAAATCGGAACGCGCGGGAAGTTCGGTGTTAAAATCCCCCATTATGAGTATTGTTCCTTTCTGCAAATACTGACATATAGCCAATTCTAAATCACACAAGCTATCTTTAAAAGTTTGACTAGAATGATTTTTGCAAGGTAAGTACACTTGCAGTAGATAGATAGTTTGGCCTGATAAAGCCGTTATCTCAATCCCAAGTATGTGCTGACTATTAATATGCAACGGTGAGATTAAACCGTTCCACGCGGTCTTCCATAAGAATGCTAGACCTCCTTTTCCCACGCGTCTATGGCTTGGTAATAAAAGGTCTGGATCAGAAATTGAGCAACTTGAATACTTGCTATTTATTAAATTAAGGAAGTTGCGTTGGTGTTCATAGAGCCAATGTTCGGAAATGCCAATTATGTCGATATCGTTGTTATCTAGAAAGTCGCATAGGTAGCTCGAACTGGACATGATGCCTGTTGCATTCCAGCTTGCAATTTTCAAAGCCATTTAATCTACGCCTGCACTCGTATTAAGGACGGTGTACCTATTTTCATGTTCGAAGTCATATTCATTTTCATTTTCATACTGATTATAGCATTGTTGCCTGGCGTATTGGTTATCTCTCGCGGAATTGTGGCGATCTTGTCTATGACCAGGCCGACGTAATTTGTTTGCATTATATGGGATCCATGGACGACAGTTTATTCCCCGCGGCCAAAAGCTGGGATCGTCCGTTATGTTATCTGCGTATTCATTATCTTCAACGATCACGCGTACAATAACATTTCCGTAACGACGGTTTCTCGAAATTAACACCTTCGTTACTTTCGGGCCTCGACGTTCAATGTATTTCGATACAATGATTTCCGTAACGTTTGGTTTAAAACCACCGATATAGTAGCTTTTTGTGCGCTTATTGACGAATTGTTCAAATTCGCCGTCATCCTCATAACCCTGAGCTAATTCTTTGTGGATACTTTCAAAAGTTACCGTTCTATTGTTTTTAGATGTTAATGATGCCCTTTTCGGGACTATATTTCGATCGGTGATCATCGTTGGAATAGACATATTGTTAAAATGTGTGTCTGTTTCATGACTTTTGATATCTATTTTGGTGCCATTTGCAAGAACTGCTGAGTAAAGTGCAGAGGTATGATTGTATTGATTTGATAGGGAGGAGGACTGATCTATAACCCCATCACCGGTAGTAATCTGCGATAGTTCATTGGAAATGTAAGTATCAGGGTCACGACGAGTGGAGGGAAGTTGTTCCAGGGAGGTGTTATTTTCAAGCGATGTGACGATCTCTGGATAGGGGACAAATTCAGTTAAGCTGTCGGTTTGGATATCCGGAATGTACTCATGGTCAGACCCATTAGAGCTTTGTGGGTTAAGAACAAATTCATCATCGGAAGTTGTCTCAGTGGCGTAATGCTCAGCTTTGGTATGGGCATTCGACTCAGATCCATTATGCAGAATTGTATGTCGATAAGGGACCATTTTGTCATGGGGTATGATCTTATTGGGTGTATGCCAATTTGAAATGTTTCGAGTGAAATGTGGGTCGGGTCCATTCGGAGAAAGGGGTTGGGGGATAGCAACACTTCTCTTATATGGACCGATCTCAGTAGGTTTATATTCAGTTTGAATATGAAGAATACACTCGGGTTTTGATCCACTAGGGGAAGGTGACTTGGGACTACGGTAAAGTCCGTCGTTAGTGATTGTATCTGTAGGTGCGTTTACAGATTCGTAGGCCAAGTCAATTCTGTGACAAGGATTGGGGTAGGGGTAAATGTGTTTCGATGAACCATCGCTGATCGCTTCGCAGTCAGGGGGAAAAATGCCGCTTGTCGCGCCATTTACAATAATGACATTTTGTAAACACTTTACAGCATTGTTTAAAGTTAACATGTTTTCCTTCAACATGGTTATATCATTCAGATGTTTTAAAGCATCTTCCTTGTGTGAAATAAGTTTTTCATTTATATTGGTGCCTATCTTGTTTACACATATTTTCACATTTTCAACACTTTCAATACACAATTTCAATTCAGAATGAAATAGTGTTTGTTTAGTATCAATATCACTGATTTGAGTTTTCATTGACTTATAGTCTATATTGTTCATGTTTTCTGTTGCTGATTGTCTCTGTTTCATTAGAAGTAAGTCCGCTTGTACAGTTGTGAGTGTGTCTCTAAGTTGTTTGATATCTGCCCGGCATCCACAACAGTCATTAGGCTGACTGGTTACTTTCACTGGAGTCTTTGCCGAGGAGCCAAGTCTAGAAGACCGTTTGGAAGTACTTAGTAAGTCTTTCATGCAAGCGAAATCTGCACCCTCAGCAACAACTAGGAGCGTATGTATGTCATATGCAAGTTTGGTAGCCAAGGAGTCGCCTTGTCTGGTCCTTAGTCGTCGTTTTAGATCGCAGTCAGCGTCAAAGGGGAAATCGTCCGACTCCCGTAGGGTATCATATAGCATACACCTTGCTTGTTCAAGTTTTATTTCACAATTATCATAGTCTAATAAAATACGATTGACAAACATCTCTTGTGGTAAGTCTTTTACTAAAGTTAGTAATCGTTGATATTCTACCAGGTATTCGGTTGATTCCTGTATGTTGGGTGTTTCAATAAAGCGGTTTGGAGTTAAGGGCTGCGAATCTGAATCATCACCAGGCCCTGTATGCTCATGCGAATCTATGACCTTGACCTCTGTATCATGGTCACTATTTAACGGTTCACATACCGTTATATCTTCCATGCTCACGAATAAACACCTTCGATGGAGGGCAATCTGTGGTGAACACTTATTAAAACGTGCTCACGGCGTACATGTATCCGATGAACTTTAAATCGTTCTAAATATAGATTTGAGACAAAGGAAACGTAATTTTGATTAATTACAAAATACTCTGGAGGAGTGATATGCCAAGCATATTAGTCCTTATTATTTAATGATGAATTTAGATAAACAGTATATTCACCACCCTTCAGCCTATGATGTAAATGCACTTTTGACTCCGATCAAAGAATAATGAAGGGTCCTTTCCATAGTCCAATTATGCAGATATCGGATTCACTCTGTTTCACAAAATTTAGCATATAAACACATACGAAAAATCCATATATTCGATGCACGATATAGAACCATCACATATATCCATTTTTCGATGCAATATCGCATCATTTAATGATTTAAATTATAGTTTTTTACAAAATTTAGCGAGAGCTCAAAAATGTATTCCGCCATTTAGTCATGCATGCGCACATCTGGTATGAACCAACAATGTAGTCTGGTATCCGGCGTACTATAGTAAATAAATACATCTGGCATGAACCAACAATGTAGTATGGTACCCAGCGTACTTTAGTAAATTAGTACATCTGGTATGAACCGACAATATAGTCTGGTACCCAGCATACTATAGTTAATTAGTACGTCTGGTATGAACCAACAATGAGGTCTGGTATCCGGCGTATTATAGTCAATTTGTACATCTGGCATGAACCGACAATGTAGTGTGTTTCCTAGCGTACTATAATAAATAAGTAAGTCAGGAATGAACCAAAAATGTGGTCTGGTACCAGGCGTACTTTAGTAAATGAGTACGTCACCATGAAGTTTGGTACACGGCTCACTAAAATAAATGAGTACGTCTGGCATGATGAAGTCTGGTACCCGGCGTACTGTAGTAATTTAGTACATCTGGCATGAACCGACAATGAAGTCTTGTACCCGGTTATCTCTAGTCAATAAGTAAATATGGCATGAACCAACAACCAAGTCTAGTACCCGGCATACTATAGTAATTTAGTACAGATCTGGCATGAACCGACAATGGCAATGTATGGCATAAACCACAACTGTAGTTTAGTACCCGGCTTACTAAAGTCAATTAGTATATTTGGCATGAACCGACAATGAAGTCTTGTACCAGGTTAACTTTAGTCAATCAGTACGTATGGCATGAACCAATTGCAACACTGTAGTTTAGTACCCGGCGTTCTAAAGTCAATAAGTATATTTGGCATGAACTCACAATATAGTCTTGTACCCGGTTAACTCTAGTCAATTAGTATATATATGGCATGAACCAACAATGTAGTCTTGTACCAGGTTATCTCTAGTCAATAAGTACGTATGGCATGAACTAACAACCAAGTCTGGTACCCGGCATATACTATAGTAATTTAGTACAGATCTGGCATGAACCGACAATGAAGTCTTGTACCCGGTTAACTATAGTCAATCAGTACGAATGGCATAAACCACAACTGTAGTTTAGTACCCGGCGTAATAAAGTCAATTAGTATATATTTGGCATGAACCGACAATGAAGTCTTGTACCAGGTTAACTCTAGTCAATCAGTACGTATGGCATGAACCAATTGCAACACTGTAGTTTAGTACCCGGCGTACTAAAGTCAATTAGTATATTTTGCATGAACTCACAACATAGTCTTGTACCTGGTTAACTCTAGTCAATTAGTATGTATGGCATGAACCAACAATGTAGTATAGTACCCAGAGTACTAAAGTCAATCAGTACGTATGGCATGAACCAACAATGGCGACTAGATAAGTCCCCTTCCCTAATATATCGCTTTCACATAACTGGTAAATACGTACAAATACAACTGATTTACTTAAACTCATATTTATAATAGACCATTACGACTTGATGCCTGAAATCAAACTTTATTCAGGTTAATCTACAAAAAAGATTTTCTCTATAGCCTGTTTATTATTACACCATTTCCAAAGAGCGCCGTCATAAATAGCGTATGTCTGTCCCTATATTGTATAGTGTTACCTGCCCCTACCATAACATTATACGATCAGGTGTACACTAATGATGATGGTGGCGCCCTTTGGACACGATGCAGCAAGCAAAATGTTATCGAGACAGCCAGTTATTATGAACCAAATCTTTAAGTAACCGCCTCAGTTATGTAGTGGAAGAGCGTCTCTGGTATGTCGCGGGTTCGATGCCCGGTCGGGTCATACTAAAGACTTTAAAAATGGTAGCAATGATTGCCCTCCTTGGCGTTCAGGGTTGCGGTGCTAGCAATACAACTCACTGGCAGAGGCCAACTATTACTACCATGTTTTAAGTGTTTGGTATGACCCAGGCGGGAATCAAACACACGACCTTCCGCACCCGAGGCGGACACTCAACTACTACATCACCGAGGCAGTAATATGACACCGAACTTAGAACGTACTTTCAAGTAAACATAATTGACAGGCGTGATATAGCTAAAAAAAATGCTACAAAAGGACTTAAGCTCAAATCGATTGATCATGATCACACATGAAATAAATATTTATATATAAATCGTTTTTTATTTGGTTGCAAGCCTTTTTCAACACCATTTCAGTTATATTACGGCGACAGAAAATTAATTCATGATCCCTTGGTTAAACAAACAAATTGTAGGCTGGAAACTACACGTAAATAAAGCGACTGCCTCTGTGGTAAAGTAGCATACAATCTGCCTCGGGTGCAGGAGCTTGTGGGTTCGATATCGGACCTGGTCATACTATATACTTTAAGCATGGTAAAAATGACTTTATTTCCTATGCGCTCAGGAGTGTAAATTTAGCTTTATTACTGATACAATAGTGTCAGAATAAATAGATCAGAAGTATTGGTAATCATAAAATAAAAGGACTTTCTTAGTAACTTTTGTATTAAGTGTATTGGTGAACTTCATATCATATATATGTACATTTTGTTTTGCATTACTTTGGCGACTTATTATTTTGAATATTGTCATTAGTTCAGTTATAAATCGTTGTCATAGAAGCGGGTTTAGGCACATTGAACGTTGTGATATAACTATAAAAAGTGTTCAAAGCTTCGAGAAACAATATACAAAAAAAAACCAGCATATACTTACTGATAGTTCTGTAATCAGCGGAGGAATATATACCATACATATCAGTAGCAATGTGGTTATCCGAGGGTTCAACTGGGAATTTCGTAAATATTCAAACACCATATATATTATATATGAGGACAAATATCTTTCCTGTAACAAAAATAAAGAACAATAGACTTGCGATAACTTGAATGTGTTAATTCAACTAAATGGCTTTAACTCAAACCAGTTCCTTGAACTGATCTGTTATTTGAAATCAGTGTAACAGCTGTTCTAATTGCTGTTGTGCGGTTTTCTTGATATGATCGTATAACAGACATGCTTTTCATACTAAACATCTAATTATAAATGAATTATGAATCTGAAAAAACATGAATCTTTCCAGCATAAATCGAGGGATCACTCGAACATATCGGTAAGTCGAAGTAATATAAAGGTTCTTTCTTACTACAAGTCATCGTACGTCCACTCTAATTAAATTGTATGTATACCATGTTTCAGTTATATATGGTATATAATCAGTTCGGGTCAGTTGGCAGCTAAGATCAAATTGGCATGTTTGCATCTAAGAATATTTTGGATCGCATCTATTAAGGCATGTTTGCATCTAAGCATATTTTGGATCGAATCGATAATGGTCAGTTGGTATCTTAGCCGCGGTAAGCATCTAAAATGATTTTGGTGAAATAGTGGTGAAACCGGCGTAAAACAGACAAACAAACATAAGCACAAACCGGATTATTTGAACATTGTATTTATGATTCTAAATATTGTTATTTTTCACTCCTAAATATTTCTATATAATAACTTCCTTTTCCCATATTGTATGTCAAATCCCTTTCAAATATTTCTGATTGTTCCTAATTAATCATTCTCAATATGTATGTATGATTGCATCTCTGACAGGAAATTGTTAATTACCTATGTTTTATCTTACAATCTATGCCAATTATAACATTTAGGTCATAAACATGTCACCAGCCTTTGATGTCAATGAGAGTGTGTTCACAGCTTTGCTGAAAGACTGCTAACCGTTAGTATATAAACTGCAGCCTCAAACCTCAATAGTCAGTTAATTGTTCCAACATATGCTTAATTGCAGTCAGTTATCAATACGGAGAACCTGTTTGCTAACTATCAATTTGTTGTAAAGTTTGTGTCAAACCTTTAGATTACCAAAGTATCGTGACTAACTTGAGTACAAGTGACTTATTTAATATTTGTGTAACATATGTAAATTGTACTATTGGAAATCCAATATTTAATGAAAAAGGACAACTCTGGTGGAGACATAAATTTGTTTAAACTTTCATTTTGTGTTGTGCAATCATTCACTTCCACACATATATTTGCAACATAAAAATTGTACATCAAGATCAACCTACGTATCCGTACAGTCTTATCAAGATTTAGACATTTGATTTAATAATTACATAACCATCTTAAGCGCTTCTATCTACTTGTGTAGGTTCTGATAAGTCAGAGGTGAATTACATGTTGATCTAAACATACACTGTTCCAAAATGACAACTTAAACCTTTTCTTTGGCTGATGTGATATTTCTATAGGCGGAAAATATTGTCAATTTCATTTTAGATGTAACAGTAATAAACGTTGATCACTAACGTTTATTTCTAGTTGTATTAAAATGGTATTTGGTACAAATTTAGATGTTACATTGATAAACACTTGCAATTATTCTAGTTGTAAATTGAAATTGGTACAAGTAACAAAAGATGATCTTACAGTAATAAACTTCAAACACTTACGATTATTTCTAGTTATAAATGAAATTTGCTATAAATTTAAATGTTGCAGTAACAAATTACAAACACTTACGTTCATTTCTAGTTTTGAATGTTTTTTTTACACATGTAGATTTAACAGTGCTAAACGTCAAACACTCGCACTTATAAATAGTTGTAAATGGTATTTGGTACACACATATATGTAACAGTGCTAAAAGAAAACGTGAAACACTCATGTTTATTTCTTGTTGTAAATGGTATTTGGTACACATATAATACATGTTACAGTAATAAACGTCAAACTCTCACGTTTATTTCTAGTTGTAAACGGTATTTGGTACATATATAGATGTTACAGAATTAAACGTCAAACACTCACGTTTATTTCTAGTTGTAAACGGTATTTGGTGCAAATATAGATGTAACAGTGATTAACGTCAAACACTCACGTTTATTTCTAGTTGTAAACGGTATTTGGTACAGATATAGATGTAACAGTGATAAACGTCAAACACTCACGTTTATTTCTAGTTGTAAACGGTATTTGGTACAAATATATAGATGTTAGTGATCAATGTTAAACACTAACGTTTATTTCTAGTTGTAAACGGTATTTGGTACATATATAGATAATACAGTGATAAACGTCAAACACTCGCGTTTATTTCTAGTTGTAAAGGGTATTTGGTACACATATATAGATGTTAAAGTGATAAACGTCAAACACTCACATTTATTTCTAGTTGTAAACGGTATTTGGTACACATATATAGATTTTACAGTAATAAACGTCAAACACTCACGCTTATTTCTAGTTGTAAACGGTATTTGGTACAAACATAGATGTAACAGTGATAAACATCAAAGTCAAACACTCACGTTTATTTTTAGTTAAGTTGTAAAAGGTATTTGGTACATGTATAATATCAACCTCTGGATTATCTTCAGGTAGGGCTTTAACTCTCTCACAGACACTTTGTAGTTGTATACATGTTCAATGCAACAAGTATATAATATACTGTGGTGTGTCTGAGAAAAATAAGGAAACGTTTGAATTACTGCTACCGATTGTTTAACTATGTACAGTAAAGAAATTATTGTTTAACTTACTAATTAAACAAGAGCTGTCGGAGGACAGCCCGCTCAACTATCCCACTATTATATATAACTATTTAAGTTACTGAGATAAATTAATGGACTCTAATATGCAGGATAGAGTTATTTAACTTGAATATTTTAATAGGTGTGATGGTTAGGAAGGCAATGGAATGCATCAAGTAGTTAATAATATATGGACTCTTAATGTAGTTGCACCCAAACCTTTAACCATAATTTCTAAGTAAAAAACTGGCAACAATTTGCACCATATGCAGGATAGAGTTATCTTAATTGGTTGTGTTTATAGTTGTGAAATTGGGAAAGGTTGTATAAAGTTTCAATACAATGCTTAAAGTTGTTAATGAGATTACACTCTAAATGCAAAACTTAATCCAGAATTTCTTAAGTCCAAAAAGGGTCATAACTTGCATAAAATGCTAGATAGAGTTGTTTACATCTATAGGTGTGATGATTGGGAAGGGCTGTATAAAGTTTCAATGCAATGCATGAAGTAGTTACTAAGATATGGTCTCATAATGTAGTTGCATGCAAAACTTTAATCAGAATTTATAAGTCCAAAAAGTGCCATAACTTGAATAAAATGGAGGATAGAGTTATTTAACTTGAAAATCAACAAAGGTGTGATAGTTGGATAGGGTTGCATACAGTTTCAAAGCAATGCATGAAGTAAATACTAGGATATTGACTCTTAATGTAGTTGCATGCAAAACTTTAACCACATTTCTAGTTTAAAAAAAGCCATAAATTGCAAAGTATACTAAATTGAGTTGAGTTATCATACTTGATTGTTTACATAGGTGTGATGGTTGGAAAGGGTTGTATAAAGTTGCAATGCAATGCATCAATTAGTTACTAAGAGATGGTCTCTTAATGTAGTTGTATGCAAAACTTTAACCAGAATTTCTAAGTAAAAACAAGAGTTGTCGGAGGACAATATAGCTCGCCTATCAGGGTCATTGTCTGTCAGGGCCTACTTCAGAACAGTTATAGCATTAGGTAAAGTCACACAGTATCACCTATTGCAAGATAATACACCATTTCAATACTTCCATGCAAATGTTAACCAAGTCCATACAGGCCTTTTAAATCTGTAAATTGGTTTATATACGATGTATGCCAATAGTGAACATAATACCGAAGACTTACAGTATCAGTATCAGATAAAACCACACACTATTATTGATTGCAAGATATCACAAATTTTCAATACTTGCATGCAAATCTTAACCTGGCAACGCTGATACCAACACCATACAAAGTCCCCTAATGATCCTGAATAAGTGTGTGAAGTTTCAAAGCAACAGCATACACAGTGTCTGAGAAAAGGCCTTGCACGCAAAGGTTTGACCAAAATTCTAAGTCGAAAAAAGGGGCACAATTCAGTCAAAATCCATTCCAGAGTTATGGGACTTGACATACAAGGTCCCCTAATGATCCTGAATAAGTGTGTGAAGTTTCAAAGCAACAGCATACACAGTGTCTGAGAAAAGGCCTTGCACGCAAAGGTTTGACCAAAATTCTAAGTCCAAAAAGGGGCACAATTCAGTCAAAATCCATTCCAGAGTTATGGGACTTGACATACAATCTCCCCTAATGACCCTAAATAAGTGTGTGAAGTTTGAAAGCAACAGCATACACAGTGTCTGAGAAAAGGCCTTGCACGCAAAGGTTTGACCCAATTTCTAAGTCCAAAAAGGGGCACAATTCAGTCAAAATCCATTCCAGAGTTATGGGACTAGACATATAAGGTCCCCTAATGATCCTGAATAAGTGTGTGAAGTTTCAAAGCAACAGCATACACAGTGTCTGAGAAAAGGCCTTGCACGCAAAGGTTTGACCAAAATTCTAAGTCCAAAAAGGGGCACAATTCAGTCAAAATCCATTCCAGAGTTATGGGACTTGACATACAAGGTCCCCTAATGACCCTGAATAAGTGTGTGAAGTTTGAAAGCAACAGCATACACATTGTCTGAGAAAAGGCCTTGCACGCAAAGGTTTGACCCAATTTCTAAGTCCAAAAAGGGGCACAATTCAGCCAAAATCCATTCCAGAGTTATGGGACTTGACATACAAGGTCCCCTAATGATCCTGAATAAGTGTGTGAAGTTTCAAAGCAACAGCATACACAGTGTCTGAGAAAAGGCCTTGCACGCAAAGGTTTGACCAAAATTCTAAGTCCAAAAAGGGGCACAATTCAGTCAAAATCCATTCCAGAGTTATGGGACTTGACATACAAGGTCCCCTAATGACCCTGAATAAGTGTGTGAAGTTTGAAAGCAACAGCATACACAGTGTCTGCGAAAAGGCCTTGCACGCAAAGGTTTGACCCAATTTCTAAGTCCAAAAAGGGGCACAATTCAGTCAAAATCCATTCCAGAGTTATGGGACTTGACATACAAGGTCCCCTAATGATCCTGAATAAGTGTGTCAAGTTTCAAAGCAACAGCATACACAGTGTCTGAGAAAAGGCCTTGCACGCAAAGGTTTGACCAAAATTCTAAGTCCAAAAAGGGGCACAATTCAGTCAAAATCCATTCCAGAGTTATGGGACTTGACATACAAGGTCCCTTAATGACCCTGAATAAGTGTGTGAAGTTTGAAAGCAACAGCATACACATTGTCTGATAAAAGGCCTTGCACGCAAAGGTTTGACCCAATTTCTAAGTCCAAAAAGGGGCACAATTCAGCCAAAATCCATTCCAGAGTTATGGGACTTGACATACAAGGTCCCCTAATGATCCTGAATAAGTGTGTGAAGTTTCAAAGCAACAGCATACACAGTGTCTGAGAAAAGGCTTTTTTTTTGTTTTGTTTGTTTGGAGTTTATCGCCGCTTTCAACAGCTTTGGTCATATCACGGCGGTCAGTGCACCTACCCATGTTTTCCTGGCTTTCTCACACCAGTACTTACACAACATTCTTTCGAAGCCACTGACTACTTTCTCACATAGATCAGAGGTGAGAGGCAATGGAAAACATCGCCCGAAAGAATGTCGCCGTTGAGAAAAGGCCTTGCACGCAAAGGTTTGACCAAAATTCTAAGTCGAAAAAAGGGGCACAATTCAGTCAAAATCCATTCCAGAGTTATGGGACTTGACATACAAGGTCCCCTAATGATCCTGAATAAGTGTGTGAAGTTTCAAAGCAACAGCATACACAGTGTCTGAGAAAAGGCCTTGCACGCAAAGGTTTGACCAAAATTCTAAGTCCAAAAAGGGGCACAATTCAGTCAAAATCCATTCCAGAGTTATGGGACTTGACATACAATCTCCCCTAATGACCCTAAATAAGTGTGTGAAGTTTGAAAGCAACAGCATACACAGTGTCTGAGAAAAGGCCTTGCACGCAAAGGTTTGACCCAATTTCTAAGTCCAAAAAGGGGCACAATTCAGTCAAAATCCATTCCAGAGTTATGGGACTAGACATATAAGGTCCCCTAATGATCCTGAATAAGTGTGTGAAGTTTCAAAGCAACAGCATACACAGTGTCTGAGAAAAGGCCTTGCACGCAAAGGTTTGACCAAAATTCTAAGTCCAAAAAGGGGCACAATTCAGTCAAAATCCATTCCAGAGTTATGGGACTTGACATACAAGGTCCCCTAATGACCCTGAATAAGTGTGTGAAGTTTGAAAGCAACAGCATACACATTGTCTGAGAAAAGGCCTTGCACGCAAAGGTTTGACCCAATTTCTAAGTCCAAAAAGGGGCACAATTCAGCCAAAATCCATTCCAGAGTTATGGGACTTGACATACAAGGTCCCCTAATGATCCTGAATAAGTGTGTGAAGTTTCAAAGCAACAGCATACACAGTGTCTGAGAAAAGGCCTTGCACGCAAAGGTTTGACCAAAATTCTAAGTCCAAAAAGGGGCACAATTCAGTCAAAATCCATTCCAGAGTTATGGGACTTGACATACAAGGTCCCCTAATGACCCTGAATAAGTGTGTGAAGTTTGAAAGCAACAGCATACACAGTGTCTGCGAAAAGGCCTTGCACGCAAAGGTTTGACCCAATTTCTAAGTCCAAAAAGGGGCACAATTCAGTCAAAATCCATTCCAGAGTTATGGGACTTGACATACAAGGTCCCCTAATGATCCTGAATAAGTGTGTCAAGTTTCAAAGCAACAGCATACACAGTGTCTGAGAAAAGGCCTTGCACGCAAAGGTTTGACCAAAATTCTAAGTCCAAAAAGGGGCACAATTCAGTCAAAATCCATTCCAGAGTTATGGGACTTGACATACAAGGTCCCTTAATGACCCTGAATAAGTGTGTGAAGTTTGAAAGCAACAGCATACACATTGTCTGATAAAAGGCCTTGCACGCAAAGGTTTGACCCAATTTCTAAGTCCAAAAAGGGGCACAATTCAGCCAAAATCCATTCCAGAGTTATGGGACTTGACATACAAGGTCCCCTAATGATCCTGAATAAGTGTGTGAAGTTTCAAAGCAACAGCATACACAGTGTCTGAGAAAAGGCTTTTTTTTTGTTTTGTTTGTTTGGAGTTTATCGCCGCTTTCAACAGCTTTGGTCATATCACGGCGGTCAGTGCACCTACCCATGTTTTCCTGGCTTTCTCACACCAGTACTTACACAACATTCTTTCGAAGCCACTGACTACTTTCTCACATAGATCAGAGGTGAGAGGCAATGGAAAACATCGCCCGAAAGAATGTCGCCGTTGAGAAAAGGCCTTGCACGCAAAGGTTTGACCAAAATTCTAAGTCCAAAAAGGGGCACAATTCAGTCAAAATCCATTCCAGAGTTATGGGACTTGACATACAAGGTCCCCTAATGACCCTGAATAAGTGTGTGAAGTTTGAAAGCAACAGCATACACAGTGTCTGAGAAAAGGCCTTGCACGCAAAGGTTTGACCCAATTTCTAAGTCCAAAAAGGGGCACAATTCAGTCAAAATCCATTCCAGAGTTATGGGACTTGACATACAAGGTCCCCTAATGATCCTGAATAAGTGTCAAGTTTCAAAGCAACAGCATACACAGTGTCTGAGAAAAGGCCTTGCACGCAAAGGTTTGACCAAAATTCTAAGTCCAAAAAGGGGCACAATTCAGTCAAAATCCATTCCAGAGTTATGGGACTTGACATACAAGGTCCCCTAATGACCCTGAATAAGTGTGTGAAGTTTCAAAGCAACAGCATACACAATGTCTGAGAAAAGGCCTTGCACGCAAAGGTTTGACCAAATTTCTAAGTCCAAAAAGGGGCACAATTCAGTCAAAATCCATTCCAGAGTTATGGGACTTGACATACAAGGTCCCCTTATGATCCTGAATAAGTGTGTGAAGTTTCAAAGCAACAGCATACACAGTGTCTGAGAAAAGGCCTTGCATGCAAAGGTTTGACCAAGCTGGCAATGTGGACGCCAACACCAACGCCAACGCCGGGGTGATAACATAAGCTCCCCTATTTCTTCGAATAGGCGAGCTAAAATGGTCATAAATTGCATAAAATGCAGGATAGAGTTATCTAACTTGATCATCTATACAGGTGTGATAGTTGGGTCTAAGGGTTGTAGAAATTTTCAATGTATCAGGTAAATACAGAGATATGGACTCTTGAGTTAGTTGCACGCAAAACTTTAACCAGAATTTCTAAGTAAACAAGAGGGCCAAGATGGCCCTAAAATCGATCACCTGAATGATAGTTAATTAGAAGCAAATATTTAACTGCAAATATCTGTGAAAATTTGATCAGGAGTTCAAATGAAACTGCAAGGAGTGGAAATAGTCCATTTTTATCTTGAAATCTAACAAGAGCTTTCTCAATTTCTGATGCTGCAGCAACAAAGGTTCTACACAGAATGCAAGTATTTGAACAATTTTGAAAGAGGACCATCAAAGGAACATTCCTGTGAAGTAACATTGAAATTGGTCAAGTGGAATGGTAGGAGTTGTCATTTGTAGCTAAAAGTTCAATTTACCCCTTTTGTGATGACGCGAGGTTGCTATGATTTTGTAACTAATCAAAACAGCTTGAACAAATTAAATGTAGAGGATCACTGAAGTAGGATTTATATTCAATTTCCTTAATATCAGACAAGAACTTTTAAAGCTTGGACATTTTGCCCCCTTTCTGATGCTGCAGCAACCCTGGCGGCCATGTTTTTCAACCGATCGGAAATATTTGAACAATCTTGGTAAAGGGTGCCCCAAGAAACATTTGTGCAAAATAATTTTCAAATTGGGCCAGTACTTTTGGACAAGAAGATTTTTAAAATTTTAACAAAAAAAAACCAAGCTCCTCCTCCTGGCGGCCATGTTTTTCAACCGATCGGAAATATTTGAACAATCTTGGTAAAGGGTGCCCCAAGGAACATTTGTGCAAAATAATTTTCAAATCGGGCCAGTACTTTTGGTCAAGAAGATTTTTAAAATTTTAACAATGCACATATAAGGAAAACAGGCTCCGCCCCCTGGCGGCCATGTTTTTCAACCGATCGGAAATATTTGAACAATCTTGGTAAAGGGTGCCCCAATGAACATTTGTGGAAAATAATTTTCAAATCGGGCAAGTACTTTTGGACAAGAAGATTTTTTAAGTTTTAACAATGCACGTAGAAGGAAAACAAGCTTCGCCCCCTGGCGGCCATGTTTTTCAACGGATCGGAAATATTTGAACAATCTTGGTAAAGGGTGCCCCAAGGAACATTTGTGCAAAATAATTTTCAAATCGGGCCAGTACTTTTGGTCAAGAAGATTTTTAAAATTTTAACAATGCACATATAAGGAAAACAGGCTCCGCCCCCTGGCGGCCATGTTTTTCAACCGATCGGAAATATTTGAACAATCTAGGTAAAGGGTGCCCCAATGAACATTTGTGGAAAATAATTTTCAAATCGGGCCAGTACTTTTGGACAAGAAGTTTTTTTAAGTTTTAACAATGCACGTATAAGGAAAACAAGCTCCGCGCCCTGGCGGCCATGTTTTTCAACGGATCGGGAATATTTGAACAATCTTGGTAAAGGGTGCTCCAAGGAACATTTGTGCAAAATAATTTTCAAATTGGGCCAGTACTTTTTGACAAGAAGATTTTTAAAATTTTAACAATGCACATATAAGGAAAACAGGCTCCACCCCCTGGCGGCCATGTTTTTCAATCGATCGGAAATATTTGAACAATCTTGGTAAAGGGTGCCCCAATCAACATTTGTGGAAAATAATTTTCAAATCGGGCCAGTACTTTTGGACAAGAAGATTTTTTAAGTTTTAACAATGCACATATAAGGAAAACAAGTTCCACGCCCTGGCGGCCATGTTTTTCAACGGATCGGAAATATTTGAACAATCTTCGTAAAGGGTGCCCCAAGGAACATTTGTGCAAAACAATTTTCAAATCGGGCCAGTACTTTTTGACAAGAAGATTTTTAAAATTTTAACAATGCACATATAAGGAAAACAGGCTCCGCCCCCTGGCGGCCATGTTTTTCAACCGATCGGAAATTTTTGAACAATCTTGGTAAAGGGTGCCCCAATGTACATTTGTGCAAAATAATTGTCAAATCGGGCCAGTACTTCTGGACAAGAAGATTTTTAAAGTTTTAACAATGCACATATAAGGAAAATAAGCTCCGCCCCCTGGCGGCCATGTTTTTCAACGGATCGGAAATATTTGAACAATCTTGGTAGAGGGTACCCCAAGGAACATTTGTGCAAAATAATTTTTAAATCGGGCCAGTACTTTTGGACAAGAAGATTTTTTAAGATTTGGCAATTTTCCCCTTTTCTGTTGCCGCGGCAACCAAAGTTCTCGATGGAATTTAAATCTTTGAACAATTTTTAAAGAGGTTCACCAAAGGAACATTCCTGTGAAGTTTGGTTGAAATTGGTCAAGTGGTTAAGGAGGAGATGATCTAAATGTTAACGACGGACGACGGACGACGGACGACGACGGACGACGTAAGACGGACAAAAAGTGATCAGAATAGCTCACCTTGAGCCTTTGGCTCTAGGTGATCTAAAAAAGGACCATAACTTGCATAAAATGTAGGATAGATATCTAACTTGATAATCTACATAGGTGTGATGCTTGGGAAAGGTTGTATAAAGTTCCAATGCAATGCATCAAGTAAATACTGAGATATGGACTCTTAATTTAGTTGCACGCAAAACTTTAAGCAGAATTTCTAAGTAAAAAAAGGGCCATAACTTGCATAAAATGCAGGATCGAGTTATCTAACTTGATAATCTACATAGGTGTGATAGTTTAGTAGGGTTGTAGAAAGTTTCAATGCAATACATGTAGTAATTAAGTTCTTACATGCAAAACCTTAACCAAAATGTGACATGGACGCCGACGCCAGGGTGAGTAGTATAGCTCTCATATTCTTCGAATAGTCGAGCTAAAAACAACAGTATAATCACTAATATGCTAATTAACTTACTTAACACCTTATTTAAATGTGAAGCCATTTTATCACATCTTCACAAATGCTATTTCTATTCTATAAATACTTATATATATACATGATACAAATCGAATATGCTTACTTACCATGTATATATGTAACATGTTCTAGAAGTCTTATAACTGCCACTTTGTCTGCATGAATTGATTACTGTTACAAATTATGTATTGTCCTGAAAAAAGAAAATAAATCTCACAAAGAAATAGGTAATACATTTTATTAACATAAACAATTTCAATAATTCAAAACGTGATGGAAATAAAATGACTCTTCAATGATATAACATAGATATATCGTAGAACCTTCCAACTTCGTGATCTATCTTAGTTCCTCACGTCATTGTTTTCATCCTTTTCTCCAATTACTTTATATAAGCTGTCTAGTATTGAGAAGTGCGGTATAGCTAGATACCGAAAACAACGTTGTTTTCGCGGAAACAACATTTTCTTACGAAAACAACTTTTTATATGACTATAAAGTCCATACTTCCATATGACAGGTTCCATTTAAAACTTGTGAAAACGTCATTTTGTCCGTCAATTTTGTTTAAGCTTAACATTTGAAAGACCTTGTAATGTATCTTTATTTACTAGGCCTGGTGAATTAGAGTATTGAAAATAGTTCTTAAAAAAATTGTTTAAATTCCATTAATCGGACATTTTGAGGGGAAAAACTGGATTTGTATATCACAAAATGACGTTAGTTTGACGGAATGTATGTCCCGGCGTTTACACCATGTTAATTACCTGGTATTTTTTTTCCATTCAAAGACCAACATCCTAGGTAAGTACGGTTTATTATTGATATAAATACTTTGCAATTATAAAAAATAACATCTTCTGTTGTTTAGTTTGATTAATGAAAGACATTTTATGGATTTTATTTTTGGTACGCATCATACTGCGCGTCTGTCAATCGAGTGACGTTTCCAAAATGTGAAGAAACTCAAGCTTGTAAGCATGAATGTTTAATGAGGCAATCTAAGTTAGATAGGAACAACTTGTCCTTGTTAAAACAAATGTCACCATCGATAATTTTTATACAACTTTCGCGAAATTCTAAAAAAACAAGTTGCGAACATAATTTCTGTCAATTTTTGTTAGTGACGTTCGACCTATCCCGCACCGTCTTAGAGGGTTACTACCCGCTGATTCATTCTGATTGGCTGATTGCGGTAAAAACCGAAGTAAGCCGCATGATTCAAAATGGCTGGCGGGTGAGACGCTGAGATAATTTAGGTTAGTTTTTTAAGTTTAATCGTGTCTGTCAACTTTATTTTATGTTCGCAACTAATGACGTTCTCCAAAAAGGTTGTGTTCTATCGATTCCCGTCATTTTGGGACACTAATATTTTGTATTTGAGGTCAGAAATGCATTTGATTCGCCGGCAACAGGTGATCTCTTCGATAGTTTTGGTTTATTTCGAAAAACACCCATGTGCATGAATGAACGTCATTTTCTGACGGAATAATAAGTTGCGATCGTATGTTTGTGACGGATATTTCTGTTGCTTATGTCAGGATTTGACAGATATTATATTGTGAACGTCATATCATGACAGGAAAATGTGGCGAACGTTATTTCTTGTGAAGTTGCTTATGTCATTTTGACAGACAAAAGCTTAATACCCTTGTTTTATCTTGTGAGTAGGGCAACTTATTTTATGATTTCAAAGTTTTAGTGTTTTAGCTTAACACCAGGGTTAATTTTGAAAATGAATACCCCATTGTACAAACAATTGTGACCATTTACGTTGTGAATGTCAGCTTTTGACAGACTTTTAGTTTAATCAAAATGATTAATAGTTGGAGTCCATTATGCAATGTTTATTAATTATGCTTTTTTGTAGCAACGGTACCAATGACGTTGACCCCACCCTCGCGCGTGATGGCACCCCCACACCTGAGGACACTAGGCCTACACCTGAGGACACTAGGCCTACACCTGATAGCACCCCCACACCTGAGGACACTAGGCCTACACCTGATGGCACCCCCACACCTGAGGACACTAGGCCTACACCTGATGGCACCCCCACACCTGAGGACACTAAGCCTACACCTGAGGACACTAGGCCTACACCTGATGGCACCCCCACACCTGAGGACACTAGAACTACACCTGATAGCACCCCCAGACCCAATCAAACTGAGGAGACGGACAACGCTGGTGGTGATGATATTGGCTTGTCAGGACGAGAAATTCAGTCAAGGTAAAGTAAAAGTTTCAGTAACCTTTATAAATATCAATCACACTCTACTTAGATAGATAACTTCAATGTAACGATACACTTGGCTCACGATACGTACTGTACATTTTGCAAACGATTCTATTACTTTGGTTTGATATGATATATTGGCTACATTAGCTACATTATGATTTTATATAACAAGTTGTAGTGACAATTATCCAATTTATACACAAGAACTATAATTTGTAGCTGCATCTAATTTTAGGCCATTATTTAGAAGCTTTTGATTATTTGCTTCATCAAAAACAACATCTGCATGGTTGATGTCGCCATTATTGATTTTTGTTCATGAATTTCTTCCTCCAAAAGAAATACCCTTTGGATATGTCTAAAATACGGAAACCGTACCAAATCGAACACCGAAAATGGCAATTAAATCGAACAACTTCGGTAATACAGAGTATCATTACATCCCTACTTCAATGACCTGCAAAATGTTTGATACAAGCTTTTTTATTTGACTCTGCCTTTGTCACAATGTATCTGACCATAAGATCTCGGATGTTTCCAAATTTCATTAATATCAACAGCTGGACTCAAACAGTCATTGTAGATAACACTGTATTTGCGGCCACAAAACTATTTTAATCAGTAGAGCGTATACAGGCCCTCTTGGGCCTCTTGTTTCTGTTTTCAAGAGTCATTTCAAGATTATAAATACGACATCCCTTGTATATGTAGTCAATATGTTCAATTAAGTTCAAATACATTAACAATTGTGTTAAATATTATTAAACCAGGTTTACAACAGGGGTCCTAGTTCAACATGGAAAGTGTTTATATCCTGCAGTTGTAAGTCTTGTTACAAGTTACCAGTTGGTTGTTTTATTTTCACTTTTTAGGTGATTTATTGTGGGTTATCATGACCCTCAAGATTGTTTTATATATAGTTAATACTCACAGTGAATTTTTAAAGGCTGTTCCCCAATTGGAAATAAACTATTTTCCCCAAAATATAAGCTATTTTTTCCCAAAAACTGATATTTTTTTCCAATTGAAAGAAATTTAACAAAATCTAACATATATATATATTGGTCTTTTGGATTGGAAACTGCCGCATTGTGTCACTGTGAATTTTAACTGTAGAACAGTTGCTTTATTCAGGTTATACTTCTAAAATACAAGTTGTTGGTTTTATATCGTTCCTACCAATTTGAAACATATAAATTGCGCTCATTTCGATTTATCATTGTTGTTACATGTATGTTATCTTTGTTTCATCTTGTTGTTGCAACATCTTATCATTTCTATATCATAATCATTTCACCAGGTTTCAATTATTGTTTTCATTAGGACTGGTCAGTCAATGGCTCATGTTTTTTCTGTTCAAATTTAAACTGTGCTTAGATATATGATCTTGAAAAAATTAGATGCAGTGTACTCGGAAACCATCTGTTAATGCTAGAGAAAGATTTTTTGAAGTCAATATAAACAGCCAGTCAGATTGTTAATAAACAAGCTTTTAAATGAGAGCTTTTATTTCAGATTCAGATGAGGCTTACTTACTCTCCTGCAGTATGTTATATATTATATTTTCAAAGGTCAACTTTTAGTGTGAGGACGCTTTCTGCACACTCTAACATGGCTCACTGTGGGTGACTTTTTTATTTACTAGGCAAATGTTTTTCAGGTGGACAGCTGGCCATGGGTTAAATTTTTTAGCCGTAGGCAGAAGAAAGGGTTATGGACTTTGAACGAAATCCAACACACAGTGGTTCATCAGGACATACACTTCAAACTTCAACCACCTGAAATAGTAATGTGCGGAGGTACAAGACTACTGTATCAATTCAAAGGTAAATGTCTGTGATATCCTAAGCTACATCCACAGTTTTCGCTAGAGCTTTCTGAAAGCTAAACAGTTTGGTTTATATTTCATAACTTGACTAGTGTAATATCATAATTTTATATAACATGGCTTTATTATTTTTTTAAAGAGAAAACAATATTTCTGCTTTTCGAGCAATTTATTTTCTGATATACAGTGTCAAGTGATAAGTTGCAGGCTAAAATTTATCCTCCTAACATTTTCACTCGGTGACTCTAATACATTTAGTTTCTGCTTTCTTTATTTTCAGATGACGATATTCAACCATAGGCACACGTCGGCCGGCACTGTTCAAGTCAACCAGTTGATTTTGTTGTTCACTGTTATGACCAATAAAAGTTTCAGTTAAACATGGTTGTTTCTTGATATATTCTGGATGAGACACAATGTTGTATACATGTCAATCATCATAGAGAGTGTGTAGGCTAGAGAAATAGTGTCTTGCCTAAGGACACCCTGGCCGAGGATCGAACCCGGGACCTCCAGATTTGAAGTCCAGTGTATTACCAACTGCGCCAATGCAGACTTCATTGCAAGACTAAAATATCTGTAACTAAGACTTGAAGGGACTAATATGAATCTACAGATATTAATAAGATTAACAAAACGATATGAAAGTGATTTGAAATGATATGCATGTACATTCAGCAGCTATGGTGAGCCCCAAGGTCCCTTCACGCTAGGGGAGCCTTGTTAACCAACCATTTCCAGTGTAAAAGCAAAACATGATGAGATGAGAGATGAGATAATAGTTGGAGGGAAGTTTCAGTAACTAGTCAGTCCATACAACATTTTGCCATGAACAAATATAATAAGTAGGAAAAAGCTTCTGCCATTTTAGGGACCTACAATAAATGTTTACATCCACTGTACATAGTTCTGAGACTTCCCCAACTCAATATGGTGAAGTGTAAAAAAAACGTTACAAAGCACCATAGCATGTGCATAGGTAGTTAATGGGTTAAGGGCAACATACACATAGCTAATTATCAACACAAGCAGTGAATGGGTTATTAAGTATTCTTTTATATTGTTCCCTCGAAATAGAATGTAAGCAAAATCTTGTGCCATCAAAAAATTATGTTAGCAAAAACATTGTTCCGTCAAAACATTATGTTGGCAACAATTTTTCCGTCAAAAAATGACGATATCAACACTAAAAAAGTTGCATAAACCTGTATTTGAAACATTCTTTGCAGAAATCATACTTACTTTTGATACAGTTTTCAATAAATTGTTACTTTAATAATTTGGTTATTAATTTAATAATTTGGTTATTAATTTAATAAAGGTAATCTCTTTAATTTTCATACTTTTTGAAGTTGTGAACATAAAAATTTCCGTCAAATATTCCGTCAAAAAATGACATTAGCAACCTGAAATTTAAAATTCGATTTAAAAGCAAATAAAACGTGATAGAATTTTTATTTTCATTTTTTTGACACCATATTATCACAATTTTGTCATTTACTAAAAAAATCCTGCATTTTTTTATGCAAAATATTATTTGTCTAATTGGACCTAATTCCACACTCTTAAATGGAATCTGTCATTTATGTTATTATAAGTATTACCTCAATAGCACCGTTACGAACATATAAAGATAAATGTTAACACTTTAAAATCTTATTTTTGTACTTATAATAGCGAAATAGATAAATTTCATAATGGCATAGGCTAAAACCCGTATAAATAATTAGAATCGGCTCACGGAAACAGCTCGGCTGTCACGAAAACAACTTTATATATGCCTGTTAAGCCCATAAAACCATATTTTATTATATGTATTAGCTCAATAGCACATTCACGAACATATAAAGATACATTTTAACACTTTATAATCGTGTTTTTGTACTTATTATAGCGAAATTGATAAATTACATAGTGGCATAGGCTAAACCCCGTTCAGAGAATTGTGAAGACCACTGCATTTTTTGTGAGGTAAGTGTTTTCTTTGTATTTGTATTGCCCTTTCCATTTATGACAATTCTGCAGCAGACGATATTTTATGTCAACAAATAGAAAATTGAATGGACAACCTATGAAAACAAGAAGATATCGACGCTAGTAACGTAATAGAAAATTTAACTTTTAGTCCAGATCCGCTAGACCACGCCACAAGAGAAGACGAAGATCATAACGAATTCCAGCCAGGCCCTCTAAACAAATTCATGGACTTTAACTCAATGATTAACATTATACGCGGGCCTCATACAATCCTCTCCGAGATACCTACTGGTCGCAAAGACGGGATGTATTTTGTCATAGACAATACGGTGAACATCCAGAAAAGGAATAGAGGCCAACGTTCCGACTTAAGCATTCCCATTGAAAAGTTGAGCAGTTGAAGAGTTGGAAGCATTGTGATAAAAATGTGAAATTTCTCATGTTATCGCAATGTAAGATTTAGCAGTTGAAGAGTTGGAAGCATTGTGATAAAAATGTGAAATTTCTCATTTTATCACAATGTAAGATTTAGCATTCCCATTGAAGAGTTGGAAGCATTGTGATAACAAGAGCTGTCGGAGGACAGCGCGCTCGACTATTCCACCGCTTATTTAAGTTACCGAGATAATGGACTCTAATGTAGTTGCATGCAAAACATTAACCACAATTTCTTAGTGGGTGATAATTTGCATTATATGCAGGATAGTGTTATTTAACATGATTATTTTCATAGGTTTGATGGTTAGATAGGGTTGTATAACCTTTCAATGGAATGCATCAAGTAGTTACTAAGATATGGACTCTTAATGTAGTTGCACGCAAACCTTTAACCATAATTTCTAAGTAAAAAAATGGCAACAATTTGCACCATATACAGGATAGAGTTATCTTAATTGGTTGTGTTTATAGTTGTACAATTGGGAAAGGTTGTATAAAGTTTCAATACAATTGTTCAAGTTGTTACTGAGATTACACTCTAAATGTAGTTGCAAAACTTTAACCAGAATTTCTAAGTCCAAAAAGGTCCATAACTTGCATAAAATGCTGGTTGGTAAGGGCTGTATAACGTTTCAATGCAATGCATCAAGTAGTTACTAAGAGATGGTCTCTTTATGTAGTTGCATGCAAAACTTTAACCAGAATTTATAAGTCCAAAAAGGCCATAACTTGCATAAAATGCAGGATAGAGTTATCATACTTGATAATCTACATAGGTGTGATAGTTGGGTAGGGTTGTATAAAGGTTCAATGCAATGCATCAAGTATATACTGAGACGTGGACTCTTAATTTAGTTGCACGCAAAACTTTAACCAGTATTTCTAAGTAAAAAAAGGGCCATAACTTGCATAAAATGCAGAATAGAGCTATCATACTTGATAATCTACACAGGTGTAATAGTTGGGTAGGGTTGTAGAAAGTTTCAATGCAATGCAGCAAGTAAATACTGAGATATGGACTCTTAATTTAGTAGCACGCAAAACTTTAACCAGAATTTCTAAGTAAAAAAAAGTGCCATAACTTGCCTAAAATGCAGGATAGAGTTATCTAACTTGTTAATCTACATAGGTGTAATAGTTGGGTAGGGTTGTATAAAGGTTCAATGCAATGCATCAAGTATATACTGAGATATGGACTCTTAATTTAGTTGCATGCAAAACTTTAACCAGAATTTCTAAGTAAAAAAAGGGCCATAACTTGCATAAAATGCAGGATAGAGTTATCTTAGATGATAATCTACACAGGTGTGATAGTTGGGTAGGGTTGTAGAAAGTTTCAATGCAATGCATCAAGTAAATACTGAGATATGGACTCTTAATTTAGTTGCACGCAAAACTTTAACCAGAATTTCTAAGTAAAAAAAGGGCCATAACTTGCATAAAATGCAGGATAGAGTTATCTAACTTGATAATCTACATAGGTGTGATAGTTGGGTAGTGCTGTATAAAGTTTCAATGCAATGCATCAATTAAATACTGAGATATGGACTCTTACTTTAGTTGCACGCAAAACTTTAACCAGAATTTCTAAGTAAAAAAGGGCCATAACTTGCATAAAATGCAGGATAGAGTTATCTAACTTGATAATCTACATTGGTGTGATAGTTTGGTAGGGTTGTAGAAAGTTTCAATGCAATACATGTAGTATTTAAGAACTTGCATGCAAAACCTTAACCAAAGTGTGACGTGGACGCCGACGCCAGGGTGAGTAGTATAGCTCTCATATTCTTCGAATAGTCGAGCTAAAAATGTGAAATTTCTCATTTTATCACAATGTAAGATGTAGCAGTTGAAGAGTTGGAAGCATTGTGATAACAATGTGAAATTTCTCATTTTATCACAATGTAAGATGTAGCAGTTGAAGAGTTGGAAGCATTGTGATAACAAGAGCTGTCGGAGGACAGCGCGCTCGACTATTCCACCGCTTATTTAAGTTACCGAGATAATGGACTCTAATGTAGTTGCATGCAAAACATTAACCACAATTTCTTAGTGGGTGATAATTTGCATTATATGCAGGATAGTGTTATTTAACATGATTATTTTCATAGGTTTGATGGTTAGATAGGGTTGTATAACCTTTCAATGGAATGCATCAAGTAGTTACTAAGATATGGACTCTTAATGTATTTGCACGCAAACCTTTAACCATAATTTCTAAGTAAAAAAAGGGCAACAATTTGCACCATATACAGGATAGAGTTATCTTAATTGGTTGTGTTTATAGTTGTACAATTGGGAAAGGTTGTATAAAGTTTCAATACAATTGTTCAAGTTGTTACTGAGATTACACTCTAAATGTAGTTGCAAAACTTTAACCAGAATTTCTAAGTCCAAAAAGGTCCATAACTTGCATAAAATGCTGGTTGGTAAGGGCTGTATAACGTTTCAATGCAATGCATCAAGTAGTTACTAAGAGATGGTCTCTTTATGTAGTTGCATGCAAAACTTTAACCAGAATTTATAAGTCCAAAAAGGCCATAACTTGCATAAAATGCAGGATAGAGTTATCATACTTGATAATCTACATAGGTGTGATAGTTGGGTAGGGTTGTATAAAGGTTCAATGCAATGCATCAAGTATATACTGAGACGTGGACTCTTAATTTAGTTGCACGCAAAACTTTAACCAGTATTTCTATGTAAAAAAAGGGCCATAACTTGCATAAAATGCAGAATAGAGCTATCATACTTGATAATCTACACAGGTGTAATAGTTGGGTAGGGTTGTAGAAAGTTTCAATGCAATGCAGCAAGTAAATACTGAGATATGGACTCTTAATTTAGTAGCACGCAAAACTTTAACCAGAATTTCTAAGTAAAAAAAAGTGCCATAACTTGCCTAAAATGCAGGATAGAGTTATCTAACTTGTTAATCTACATAGGTGTAATAGTTGGGTAGGGTTGTATAAAGGTCCAATGCAATGCATCAAGTATATACTGAGATATGGACTCTTAATTTAGTTGCATGCAAAACTTTAACCAGAATTTCTAAGTAAAAAAAGGGCCATAACTTGCATAAAATGCAGGATAGAGTTATCTTAGATGATAATCTACACAGGTGTGATAGTTGGGTAGGGTTGTAGAAAGTTTCAATGCAATGCATCAAGTAAATACTGAGATATGGACTCTTAATTTAGTTGCACGCAAAACTTTAACCAGAATTTCTAAGTAAAAAAAGGGCCATAACTTGCATAAAATGCAGGATAGAGTTATCTAACTTGATAATCTACATAGGTGTGATAGTTGGGTAGTGCTGTATAAAGTTTCAATGCAATGCATCAATTAAATACTGAGATATGGACTCTTACTTTAGTTGCACGCAAAACTTTAACCAGAATTTCTAAGTAAAAAAGGGCCATAACTTGCATAAAATGCAGGATAGAGTTATCTAACTTGATAATCTACATTGGTGTGATAGTTTGGTAGGGTTGTAGAAAGTTTCAATGCAATACATGTAGTATTTAAGAACTTGCATGCAAAACCTTAACCAAAGTGTGACGTGGACGCCGACGGCGACGCCGACGCCGACGCCAGGGTGAGTAGTATAGCTCTCATATTCTTCGAATAGTCGAGCTAAAAATGTGAAATTTCTCATGTTATCACAATGTAATATTTAGCATTCCCATTGAAGAGTTGGAAGCATTCTAATTTTATTAATGTTTTAGCGATCCAATAAATACTTTACTGGCTAGCTATCTAAATTAGCGATCCCGGTAGGAACTTACTTGCTAGCTATCTTAAATATGGGCTCAACGTCGTTTTCAACAATGTTTCAGTCATATCACGGCAACTAGGTATATTCAACGCCATGTTTTAGCGATCCAATAAATACTTTAGTTGCTAGCTATCTTAAATATGGGTTATAGCAGTTAAAGAGTTGTGAGAAAATAATCAATGATAGAACGTTGTAAGAGTTGAAAACATTGTGAGAACATGTTCAGAGAACATTTTATGATTTAAAAAAATATGTTTAACATATTCTCAGAAGTCATTTGCGTACGACAATTTATTTTCTTAAAAACAATGCGGTTTCCGTAGGCTTGTAACTAATTTTTATAAAAGATAACCAACGATAACCAACACAACAAGTAAGTAAGTATTAATCTTAATACATTTGTTAAATAAAATTCATTAAAGTCATTTTCCTAGATCATTATAATGTTGTTTTCGTGGGCTGCTAGGATGTTTTCGTAGGCTGATGGGCGTGATTCGGATTAAACGTGAAAGGTCTGTTCTTACATAAATAACTACACTTAATCAAATAAATAATAATTATGAAATAAATAATGTGTTCCCATTTTAACGGCAATTAATATAAAACTATTCACTCACCATATTTAACCCGTCGACATTGAGACAACATATTTCCGTTCCACCAGCATAATCTACGCATTTATATGGGTTTTAGCCTATGCCGAAACCGAAATACATATTTTTCTATAATAAGTACAAAATAATGTTAAACAAGAAACCGCTAAAGACGGTAAGGCCGGATTGTCGGCAATTTGACCTTGAAAATCGACAAACCAAGGTCAAGGTCAAAGTAACCATAGAAATCAATAGAACTTGTTACTGGTTACCTTCAGGCAAAGTTTCAAGTTTGTAACCCTTTCCAGTGCTGAGATTGCCTCAACCTGAAACTTTAACCGATTTTGCCTCAACCTGAAACTTAACCAAAATGTTGACGGACAGACAGACAGACGGACGGACAGACAGACATCGCCAATCTATAGACCGTAATTGCTAGAGCAATCCAGCCAAAAACTGTTGAAAGCAAATTAAAACACAATTTGCTGTGATATAACTATTAAAATATTGAAAGCAAATTAAAACGCAAGTTGATGTGATATAACTATAAAACTGTTGAAAGCGGAGTAAAACGCAATTTGCTGTGATATAACTATATAACTGTTGAAAGCAAATTAAAACGCAATTTGCAGTGATATCACTATAAAACTGTTGAAAGCAAATTAATACGCAAGTTGTCGTGATATAACTATAAAACTGTTGAAATCAAATTAAAACGAAAGTTGCCATGATATAACTATAAAACTTTTGAAAGCAAATAAAAACGCAAGTTGCCATGATAAAACTTTAAAACTTTTGAAAGTAAATTAAAACACAAGTTGATATAACTATAAAACTGTTGAAAGCAAATTAAAACGCAAGTTGCCGTGATATAACTGTTAAACTGTTGAAAGGGGAGTAAAATGCAATTTGCTGTGATATAACTATATAACTGTTGAAAGCAAATTAAAACGCAATTTGCAGTGATATAACTATAAAACTGTTGAAAGCAAATTAATACGCAAGTTGTCGTGATATAACTATAAAACTGTTGAAATCAAATTAAAACGAAAGTTGCCATGATATAACTATAAAACTGTTGAAAGCAAATAAAAATGCAAATTGCCATGATAAAACTATAAAACTGTTGAAAGCAAATTAAAACACAAGTTGATATAACTATAAAACTGTTGAAAGCCAATTAAAATGCGAGTTGCCGTGATATAACTATAAAACTGTTGAAAGCAAATTAAAACGCAAGTTGCCGTGATATAACTATAAAATTGTAGAAAGCAAATTAAAACGCAAGTTGCTGTGATGTAACTTTAACCAAAATGTTGACGGACAGACAGACAGACAGACAGGTAGACAGAAGACAGACAGACAGACGGGCAATAGCAACATGAAGGTCAAGAGTTATCATGGAAATCAAAAGAACATGTTAGTGGCTACACACAGACCAATTTTCAAGTTTGTAGCTCTTTCCATGTCCGAGATTTTGCTTCAACCAAAAACTTTAACCAAAATGTTGACGGACAGACAGACAGACAGACGGGCAATAGCAAGGTGAAGAGTTATCATGGAAATCAAAAGAACATGTTAGTGGCTACACACAGACCAATTTTCAAGTTTGTAGCTCTTTCCATGTCCGAGATTTTGCTTCAACCAGAAACTTTAACCAAAATGTTGACGGACAGACAGACAGACAGACAGACGGGCAATAGCAAGGTGAAGGTGAAGAGTTATCATGGAAGTCAAAAGAACATGTTAGTGGCTACACACAGAGCAATTTTCAAGTTTGTAGCTCTTTCCATGTCTGAGATTTTGCTTAACCAGAAACTTTAACCATTTTACCTAACCTGAAACTTTAACCAAAATGTTGACGGACAGACAGACAGACAGACGGACAGAAGGACATCGCCAATCTATAGACCGGAATTGCTTGAGCAATCCGGCCAAAAATGGATTTTTTTTGTTAAAAATGTATTTGGCATATGTTGTTTAAATGATATTTGATGAAAAAATAGGGTTATATGGGCTTTATAGTCATATAAAAAGTTGTTTTCGTAAGAAAATGTTGTTTCCGCGAAAACAACGTTGTTTTCGGTATCTAGCTATACCCCTGTCTAGTATTGAGAAGTGTGTTTAAATACTATTTTCTGATGTCTCAAGATTCATTTAGTACTTGACAATGTAGTTTATTTTAGTGTTTATGTTCACAAACTTAGGAGACCCGTATATACGTGTAAAACAATGAGTTTGTTGTGAATGTCGACTTTGCCTATTGTATTTTAGACCATTCCTTTTGGTCAGTTGCCATAAAACTCTGGTTCCCTGTTTAGAGGAACCAGCCAAACATGTGATTATTAATTTATTACATGGCCAGTGCAGACGTGTGTTGACTTAGACTGATGACTGAGACAAGTCAAGACTCTCTAAGACCAAGCAAATGATAATATAATGCAGGTTATAGTGTTAGCTGCGTGTGAGTGAACACAACAAGTTGTTAGGACTGTAATGGAAATTGGTGAAATAACTATTAGGAAACAAAATCAACACAACAATAACAACCGAAAATAAAACATTACTTTTTAATTGAGTTTTATAGTTATAAACAATACATATATGGGTATAGATACTACGAGAAATCACTTATCTGATATTTCTAAAAGGTTCAGTGTCCAAATGTATTGCTATCCGAAATTCAGTATATCCGAATTATCTTACACTTGTGTAACTTGTGAAGTTACCGTTTAAAAAACAAAACTATAAGAAACTAAACAAGCACGATGTAACCGGTCATTATACTAGTCTTTCCACGTAGCTTATATCCACTCGCATTTAGAATATATAATAGTAACATTACAAGTCCGTTAAAGCACGCTTTTCAAGATCATTGTGAACATATCCCGTTAAAGAGCTAAGAAGTGAGGCAATCCTTACCGAAACGACGTATTTGTCCTCTTTTCTGTCATTCCATGCACGTGAAGTGATCCGTACGGTCTTAAGTGAATTGGTGGACCTCAACAGGGTGCTATACCTGTATAATCCTGTGGTTGTTACTTTTATTTCTTCGCTTCTTAGTGAGTTTCAGTTTTACGTCTATTCGCTAGGACAGCTGGAAGTGAGAGTGATTCCCCAGATCGACTGGTTCCCCATAACAACTATTCGCGCCACTATGGGTTCGAGGTTTGTGTAGACGTCACGACGCGTCACAACACACGATATATGTTTTCTTTGATTGTTTTGTTTTGTACATGTTAAATTGATGGTTTTGACATCTTTGCAATGTGTAGCATATGTAAAGTGTAAGTGTAATGTTCTAGACTAATGAAAATGTATGTGTTTTTTCTCGTCAATGTATACAGGGACACAGATAAGATCTTATCTACGTCCTTGATGTATACTAGTTCAGGTCTTAAAAGGCCGAATTCCTAAAAGGACAATTACCAGAAAGGCCAATTAACAGAAAGACCGAATCTTAACAAAGTGAATTAGGAGTTAACGAAGATAATTAATTGAATGTTTGTGACCACTTTTTATAATGGAGAATCTACATATTAATTTTTGGATTGGCGTGTAATTGGATCTCAGCGTGCTTTCTCACAATGTTTCGATTTGACCCATACGACGTTCCCACAATGTTTTCAAAACTTCGAGCTGTTATGTTTAGCCAGGGACACTATGTTAATATAGTGTCCCTGGTTTAGCATATCATTAAGAGTGATAATAAACCTGTGTTGTTTAACATCTCCACTTTCTACAATAGTTTAAAGTGATTGTTTATGTCTTCTCCCTTTTACCACAATGTTTTGATTTGACCTATACGACGTTCCGATACTGTTATTTTTGCAGCGGTGTCAACAAATGAATAATACTAGAAATACTAGTAAATTGCAAATAAAACACCTCTTGATCAAACTGAAATATTGTTGAAAACTGCACAAAATATCCTTCAAACAAAGAAAATAATCATCCGTTTGCTTTTGCTGGTATGGTATTTTACTCCACTTTAAAACTGCAGTTATATATCGCCATTGTCATGATTGTGTACCATGTGTGCTGGTATCTTTATTCAGAAATCAGCGAGTCAGTCGTTGTGATTCCCTAACAGTCCTTAGTACCAGGGAAGGGAGGCAAAGTCATAGCAACCATTTCTAACGTATTTGTATGACCCGGTCGGGGATCAAACCCTCGACCTTATCAATATACCAAAGAGGCTGTTTTTTCCCGGATGAATAAACAATTCTATCACTAAATTCCAAAAAGACACAATTAACGTTCTAAAATCAATTGTTTCCGTGACGCCTTTAAAGTCGTCTGCAGCATATGTGTCAAATTGCGTCTGCATGTCGGAATACGTTTAATCCGTTTTGCATTATGAATGTGTTCCAAATTTAGCGAAATGATATCTAAATGCAACCCTTTACCCGGGAAGTATGTTGAATGGTGCACTGATGCGGGAATTCCGGGAAAACATTATGTTCTGAACTCGATATTACAGAAAAAACATTTAAAACGCCGTTAATCTCCAAAAAATAAATTAATATAAATGCATCCACTTATTAGCATAACATAGAAGAATATGCGAGGGAAAACAGTGAGGCAGCAAATTCCGTGTTTACGTTACCAGTGGCGTCAATATTTATTCTTTCTTTCCCAATATGCCTTCACCTGCTACATTCTCTAACATATTATTTACCTATTTTAAACTATTATATTTATCTCTCGATCTAATTTTACTCTCGTTTGTTCAAAATTTGAAAAGCCTTATCATGTAGAAACATATCAATTGTAACGTTTAAGATCGCTATATGTTGTTGATCAATATGTAAGCCATTTCATACCATTTCATAGTAAACTATGACAACATTTAAAAGTATGCAACTCACGTTTTATACAAATGTATTATACATTAGTTTGTTATAGTAATTCATATATTGTAAATATGAGTGTTCCAATAATTACATCATACGGTAAAGCAAATATCATATATTTCATATGATTATATTGTATTTTAGTTTGATGATTTGCAAAAGTATTAAAAGAACAAAAGAAAGTTCATCCATTATATAAGTTATACATGTATTACCTAAATGTTGCTTATCACATAGAACATATAATGTTGATATTATCATTTATTAACTATGTTCATGCAACACGAAACATTGTAATGTTTACGTGTAATCACAATTCGTCCTTTCCGTTATAGTGATTACTTGTCTAGTCACTGTTTGCAGATGCAATAAAACCCAATATCGCATTACTGGTTTTATATATATATCTGAGAAAAAAATGCAATTAAGAAACTCTTGTTTCATTTAACTCGTTCAATGATAGCTAAATAATATAAGCAGCCGCGCCACACGAGTAGGGGTTCAACATATAACTTATCTACAGCAGACGATGTTGAAAGCATATTGGCGATACTATGGTGAATCTATACAAATGAAAGTAAAATTAGCAAACAGAGTTGAAAACATTGTGGCTAAAGTGGTCTGCTGTGGATGCGTCAATATGCGTATGCAAGTGAGAAAAGGGATGTGCCTAGAGCACTCATACAGTCTCATCAGACCCTTCACCGTCGGTTTGCATGTAAGACTACATGTATAAATATAAATACTATTTTCGCCGAATCTAGCGATTTTCGGGTCTTAATGCATCTGTGTACGGTGCATATTGATGTAAACATTTAGCATCCACGCAGTCTCACCAGAATCCTCGCTGTCGGTTTGCATGTTTGATGATGAATATAAATATTTTTTGAGCGACATCTACCAATTTAGGGTCTTACCGTCGGTTTGTATGTTAGAATAAGACTGAACATGTTATTTTCGCCGCGTGTAGCTATTTTAGGGTTCCAATACATCTGTGTACAGTGAAGACTCAGAATAGCCTTGAACATCCACACAGTCTCAACACAGTCTTCACCGTCGGTATGCACGTTAGAATAGGACAGAACATGGCATTTTCGCCGCGTTTAGCTATTTTAGGGTTCCAATGCATCTGTGTACAGTGAAGACTTAGACTCAGACGAGCCTTGAGCATCCACACAGTCTCACCTAAGACATAAACATGTCGTCGAGCCTTTAGCATTATTACAGTCGCAAACGAGCCTTGACTGTCCGTGTACAGGTAAGTAATTCCTAAAATAATATTTTGACACATAGCTAGATGTATAGCTCCCTTAGTTATGCAAATGTGCCTATGATATATGATTCGGTTTCCTAGAATCAATTAGACCGTAACACGCCTTCTTCTTCTTCTTCTTCTTCTTCTTCTTCTTCTTCTTCTTCTTCTTCTTCTTCTTCTTCTTCTTCTTCTTCTTCTTCTTCTTCTTCTTCTTCTTCTTCTTCTTCTTCTTCTTCTTCTTCTTCTTCTTCTTCTTCTTCTTCTTCTTCTTCTTCTTCTTCTTCTTCTTCTTCTTCTTCTTCTTCTTCTTCTTCTTCTTCTTCTTCTTCTTATCTTTCTTCTTCTTCTTCGTCTGAAGAGAGCGATCAGAAAATGGGCCCAGAGCGCATCAAGGTCGCCATAAGCGTGGTATAAGCGTTGTGGAAATGCCAGCCATCTTGTTGTGGTCGCCAAGATCGCCAACGATCGCCGAGTGACAGCGTGTGTTTTTAGCATGTTCAAAACAAACGCAAAGTTCGGCGATCTGACCTAGAACGCAGTGAGAACCTATTGGGATCGCGAATGTCGTTAGACAAGCGTCGTAACATCTCCATGAACGTATTACATGTGCTGTACACGCTTTGCAAAGACGCTTCGAAAATGCTAACATTTGCAACGGTGACTTCATGGCGCCCTAACTCGCATGTCAAGTGTTTGTGAAGGCAAGTATAATAACCGCCCGTAATCATCCATGCATGTTCAGTATTCACTCATCAAGTATTGATACTCTCTATACCAAAAGTAAATAGGTATAGATCCCGTTTTAACCCCGCCCTACTGTGTCATACAATCTTAAGAAAATTCACACTAATTCATTTAACGTATTATCATCTACATTTTTAAACTAACTAATACCTATATGCTTAAGTAACATAGTCTTTACAAGAGGTCATGTTGCCCCTATGTTGCTCACCTGATTCAATATAACTTCAATTTATTTAAAACGAGCCTCTACCATTCTATTCAACGGATCGAACTAAATTAAACATTATTGGATAAAATCGCCTGGTCAGGGTTCAAATGTGCTGGTCCTGAAAGTCGCATTGTGTGTGCCCATAAATGTAGTTGTTAATTGATCGACACAACAAATAATAACGAAGTGCAACAATACAGTCAGGGCTTTAGTACAGCCTGGAAGTGGAGGCTGGAAGTTTGTTTCGCAATCGATGGACAATAACACAGTTTATGTACAGTTTCAATGGTGTAGTGGTTAGACTACCAGAGCCGGGAACCATGAATGCATGATTAGCTCATATCGGAATTGTTATAAAATTCGAAAGTGGTGGTGTGTTATATGTTGTTTTTATGAGGGATGCGTGGATGGGATAATATCAATTCTCGTTGACTACTGGGTTTTAACATCCAGTATGTAATAGCCCGATCGCATTGGACCAAATGCCATTCCGTTTGCTTTTCGTATTCGAAAGTGGTGTGAATTTTTAAACTGGCCGAATGTCGCTCCGAATGTGTTTTCCCTAATATGTTTTCCCTAAATGTATCACCGCATGCTTTCCGTTTGCTTTCCGAATGTTTTCCGTATGTTTTCAGAATGTATCGAATATTTCTCACATGTTAACTTCGAAAAGTTTTCTTTCCGAACGCCTTCCGTATGCTTTCCAAATGCTTTTAGAACACGGCGAATCGATCTAGAATAAACCGAACTCTTTCCGCATGCAATCTGAAAGCGTTCGGAAAGGGTTCGTCATGTTATATGTCCATTCGGAGTGTTCTGAAAGCATACGGAACATACTGTGCATTCTAGAAAAAAAAAACATTTTGGGGCGATCACATTTGGCCGAATGCCATTCCGTTTGCTTTACGAATAGGAATTTGGGTGTTCATGGAACGAACGTATCATATTCGGGAAGCATTTGGTGTGTTCTAGGAGAATACTGGCTGTTCGGTTCCGTACGGATGCATAAGGAACGGCATTCGGTAGCTCTAAAGATGTGTTGTGCATGTTCAAAATAACATTTTCCGAACTGCTCGTACACTTCCAGAATGCAGAGTATGTTCCGTATGCTTTCAGAACAACTCGAATGAACATAGAACATGATGAATGCTTTCCGAACGTTTTCAGTATCCTTTCCGTATTTGTTTTCATTTATGACGCCGAACGTATAACGAATAGCCACAACCCTTCCAGTATTCTTTCAAAGTCAATGCGACATGCGTCATTCTTCTTCCACTAATGAGCTAAGTCTATGTGGAAAAGCAGTCAGTTGCTTGGGAAGATTGTTGTGTGGAGTACTGGTGTGAGAAAACCAGGAAATGCATGAGTAGGTGAACTGGCCGCCGTGATATAACTGAGAAATTGTTAAAAACGGCGTTAAACCCCAATCAATCAATCAATCCAGTATTGTTTCAGAACATTTTCCGAACTGCTCTAACACTTCCAGATGTTCCGAATGCTTTCAAAATACCCCGAATGAACATAGAACATGACGAACCCTTTCCAAACGCATTCAGAATGCCGTTTAAGTCTTTCCGAATGCCTGTTAAGTCCGCAAACTTCCTATACATAGGGGAGCTTCTGTCAATACAATTCATATGTCATTGAAAGAGAGGACGAGGACCACAATGTAATCACCGGCGAGTGGATAGATGGAAGAGACCTCCCAGACATTACTCGCCACTTGGGCGCCAACCGTGAAACCCTAACTGCCAAGTACCAGAGGGATATACTGAAGGCGTACTACAAGTATGATGCAGGTGCTGTTGCTTGGCAGGAGAGGATGATCCATTCGGGGTGTTCGGAAAACATACGAAACCCAGCACCTCCAAAGTTTCATTCCGAATGCACCAAGAACTAGACGCATGTTTCCCGAACGTTTTTTAGTACATGCCATATGCTCCTAGAATGCTTAATTATTAAGAATTAAGTAGGAGCATTCATGCAAACAATAAACATAAATAGTATCCAAGTTATCCATTACATTGTATTCAAAGTTGATATATCTATATACATTTATAAGTACGTATAATACACAAAAGATAAATCTGCGCCGTCTGACCAGTCCGTAAACTAATTACTGTTTAATTCAACTTTGTTATCTTGCCTTTCCAAAAAAAAATGACAAATCCATTAAAAACAAATTGTTAAACCAAAACCACACGACAACAGCGGTATTGTTAAAAGAGAATCATAATTAAAGTATTCTGGCAACAAAAAGTTATTAAACTAAAATCGGGACAAATAAATTATAATGGTCTAGATATTCGAAAGTGTATGTAAGTATGCAAGTTGTCATCTCATATCTATCATTTCATGTGATTCGTAGTCGTATCATTCACACTTAATGTAACACAATAAAACTGTTTTGTAGAGGCAAATAGTGAAACGAACAAACGATTCACTAAATTTGGTCAAGCTTTCACAGGAAACGCCGTGATATTACTGCAGAATAATTGAAAGTGGAGTAAAACGACATGCAATAAATCAATCTTAACTTCACGTTTAGCTTTAGATAATTTCGTGTTCTTTTAAATTAACCCTTTTTAATATACAAACACTTTCTGAGGCCTCTGCACGGACGAATGTTGACAATATAGCGACAAAAGAAGACATTGTTCATATGATGAGCAATTCATCCTATTGTCATAATGCTTCCAACTCTATTCAATAATTACACTTTCATTTACAATGGTTTTCCATATTTTTCCAAGATGTTTTCAAAGCCATCCCCTTCAGATTGTACTATGTGGGACAGGGTTACACAGAGCTATCTCATCACAATTCCTTATTTAACATATGCAATCGGAAGTGTTGATACTAACGATAATCGTCTGACTGATATAAAACATAAAGCAAATCTATGGAAAATCTCTTTAAATGAAGTTAAACATATTGTGGCAGAAGTTAAAGCTCATGATGAGCAATATGATCATTCAGATTGATTGATTGTCTTTAACGGGCTGTGGTTCGAAACGGGCAATTTTTCGTGTCATAGTCACGGCAGCCAGGTCACTCGTATTCATGTGGTCCTGGCTTTGTGCACAGCCAGTAATACACACAACGATCTTTCCAAGCAACTGTTGCTTGGAAAGATCGTTGTGTGTATTACTGGTGTGACAAAGCCAGGACACACATGAATAGGTGAACTGGCTGCCGTGATATGACAGAAAAATTGTTGAAAACAGCGTTAAAGACCAATCAATCAATCTGACTGATATATTGCTCATGAATAGCCACACAATTAGTTTTACCCTCCGTTTCGCAAAAACAACACATTTGCAGCAGACGAAATTGAAAAAAACATTGAAAATCTCTTTAACAGAAACTTTTAAATAAAGTTTAAAATATTGTGGCAGATGAAGTAATAGCTCATGATGAGCAATTGCTTCCTTTGTCACAATGTTTTTAAAATATGTCTGTTGCGGATGCGTCAAAATGCATCGTCATTATAAGACTTGAAATGTATGTTTATTCAAGTTTGTAGACGCTCAACCGGCCAACTGATAAACCATTACTGACATACAGAGTTTTGTCTGTTTTGTTATATAACACTGGCTGTGGCCATATTAACCCATCTTTCCTCTCTAATACAATACGTGCGGGTGTACACGTTGGTGTTGTCTGATGTATGTTTACTCAAGTGTGTAGACTTGCAACAGGTCACCTGATGAATTATTACTGACATACAGAGTTTTGTCTGTGTTGTTATATAACACTGTCTGTGGATATATTAACCATATTTCCTCTCTAATACGATACGTACGGGTGTACATGTCGGTGTTATCTGATGTATGTTTACTCAAGTGTGTAGACTTTCAACAGGTCACCTGATATAGAATGATTACTGACATAAAGTGTTTTGTCTGTGTTGTTATATAACACAGCCCGTGGAACTAGTAACCCTTCTTTCTCCTCTACTACAATACGTACGGATGTACACGTCGGTGTTATCTGATGTTTGTTTACTCAAGTTTGTAGACGTGCAACAGGTCAGCTGATGAATGATTACTGACATACAGTGTTTTGTCTGTGTTGTTATATATAACACTGTCCGTGGACCTAGTAACCCATCTTTCTCCTCTACTACAATACGTACGGGTGTACACGTCGGTGTTACCTTATGTATGTTTACTCAAGTTTGTAAACGTGCAAAAGATCACCTGAAGAATAACTACTGACATACAGTGTTTTGTCTGTGTTGTTATATAACACTGTATGTGGATATATTAACCAATCTTTCTCATCTAGTACAATACGTACGAGTGTACACGTCGGTGTTATCTGATGTTTGTTTACTCAGGTTTGTAGACGTGCAACAGGTCACTTGATATATAATGTCTACTGACATACAGTGTTTTGTCTGTGTTGTTATATAACACTGTCTGTGGATATGTTACCCCATCTTTCTCCTCTTATACGATACGTACGGGTGTACACGTCGGTGTTATCTGATGTATGTTTACTCAAGTTTGTATACGTGCAACATGTCACTTGATATACAATGATTAATGATATACAGTGTTTTGTCTGTGTTGTTATATAACACTGTATGTGGATATATTAACTCATCTTTATCCTCTAATACAATACGTACGGGTGTACACATCGGTGTTATCTGATGTATGTTTACTCAAGTTTGTAGACGTGCAACAGGTCACTTGATATATAATGATTACTGACATACAGTGTTTTGTCTGTGTTGTTATATAACACTGTCCATGGATGGTGTAACCCATATTTCACCTCTACTACAATACGTACGGGTATACACGTCGGTGTTATCTGATGTATGTTTACTCAAGTTTGTAGACTTTCAACAGTTCACTTGATGAATTATTACTGACATACAGTGTTTTGTCTGTGTTGTTATATAACACTGTCTGTGGACATATTAACACATCTTTCCACTCTACTACACTACGTACGGATGTACACGTCGGTGTTATCTGATGTATGGACCTCCAACCCACCACATAAATACTATCATCATCACCCAGAGTCAGACCTGCTGGTCCACTCAACTTGTCATGTTTATATATATTACACACTTTACCGTCCATATTCAAACTTGTTACTGTGTTCTGTATATAGTCTGAAACATACATTGTATCCCCGTCTCTATTCACTGTAATGTACCATGGACTACTAAACAGTTTCTGTCCTTTATCATTGTGTTTGAATGTTTGAAGAACTTTTCCCTCATTATTAAGAATTTTCACCAACGGATGTTTCCTATCAAACGTAACAAATAATTTGCCTTTTCTATATGTAATTCCCGAACAACCTGACTCCATTGGTACCTTTTTTACTACTGATAATTTTCCATCATAACGTAGAAACACTAAGTTTGTGTTGCAGGTCACCACCAGAGTTGCCGTACCCGTACATGTTATATCCCATAGTTGATCACCAAGTTGGATGTAACATGTAATGGTGTCTGATCGTAAGTCAACGACTTTAATAGACGCATTAAAATGGTCCGCTACTGCTAAAAGGTCACTGGACATCAACACACATCCTGTTATACAGACTCCTTCTGTTTCCGTTTTGTGTTTCATCTTAATGTCCTTCATGAACTTGACTTTTGTTGGTTTAAAGATGTCTGTCTTCGTGGTTTTCTCTTCATTTTGAGTTTGCTGCTCCTCTCCTCTTTTCTCTTTTTTCCTGATACTTAACGTACCAATGGTAGGATTTTTTTCCTTCATTAGTCTTACTTCTATCTGTTCTATTTTCGTGGTTCTTCTGTCTCCTTCATTTTTCATCTTCAACGATCCAAGTTTACTTGGCGAATTAAGTGTGTTCAGTATGTATTCATTGCGTGAAAATACATAACTTCTCGAGATGTTTTCTTGTAACATGTTCCGTGCTTTGTCATTGTACTCTTTGACCCGAGTTCGAGCTTTCTTGGCGGAAATGAATAGCGTTTGGTTTTGTTTACATTTTTCAAGAAGTCCTAGAGTGGATGACATTTCCGATATATCTACCAGAAGCTTGTCGTATAGTGTATCTGCGGATTCAATAGCTGTTATATCTTCATTTTGTATCTGCTCAGCTTGCTGCATTAGTTCATATTCTAATGCATCGATTTTCGAATTTATTTCGCTTCTAAATAATTGAATATCGGTTTTTAGTTGACTGAAACAATTGTTTACATCAATCGAGTCATTTTCCGTTTTGTTCTTATATTCTTCAAGTTGTTTTTCAGTATCCTTTATCTGCTTTAATAGTGATTTATATTCTTGACTGGAGCTGAATCCCGTCGCCAAGTCATCGATGTATTTGACACCGCATTGGACATGATATAGAGTAACGCACACAGAACAGCTAAATGTGTCATGCTTATCACAGAAATACTTTATTAATTTCCCATCATGCGTAGCACAGAACTTGTCTTGAACATTTGATATTTTCTTTCTTGGCATTTCGTCTCTATCAAGAAGCTGATGTTGTCTGGAGGCCTTATATTTTCTGTGATTTCTTGTACAAGTGTCACATAGGAATTCGTCGCAATTAGTGCAATAAAACTGGGCATTTTCATTTACATCATCTATAAGGCAAGGATCGCAGGAAATACCAGTATCGCAGTCCTCACTCAGGGCTTGTCCTTTTTCAGATACCTCCATCGTTGATTTTCAAACTGAAAATAAATAGTTTTTCTAAAAAAGGCAGGGTTGTCGCTTCCGTATGACAAAATGAAATCATGTCTAAACAATCTGGAAGTAATTGTTATCTTAAACAAATAAATCGAAACGACAGGCGTTAACTATTAATTTGTTTTCGGGTATTTGAAAAGTCATGACCTTAACATAGTCTTATCTGATAAGTTATAGATAATTATTTAGAATGTCATTGGAAGTGTTACGATTGACTACATGGTTAGTGTCTATTCTCAAAGTAACCTTATTTATTATCAGCCATGTTTTTCATTTTCATTTAAATTATTCAATTATCAAAAGTAATCTTTAAAAGCCGAGCTTCTCAACGAATTAACTACACGGACATGCTAATACGTATTGCGAGCCCCGAAAGCTCAATTGTTAGCGACGCGGTTTGTCATTCCAGGGGTTCTGATATCGAAACTAAGGTGGCCAATACTCCTTTGAACTAAATTAAATGCAAAAAGCGTCATTTATCATCCATCAATCGGATAACGGTATATAGGGAAAGTAGCCGGTTGCTTGAATAGAATGCTGTATGGATGTTAACCTTCTTGCGTATGTTGTCAACGGTATGCGAGACCCGCCGCTAGTGAGTAATGAGTTAAATTGCGTGTTAATTAAACAAACGTTTAATGATCCAAAGTGTTCTATAAATAAAGTTTAACAATGATATATCGACCGGCGAATATTCAAAATATTTATTCATAAATTAGGTGAATCACTATTGATTTACAAAAATGATTTGTCGAATAGTTAGTCGTAGAGGAACCTATTTGTGTAATGTTTCCTATGTTTGATAGTCATATGTATTTATTCACATTTTTAGATGTTTACATTGTATTTACGCCACTTTCATCATGTTTGTAATTAAATCGTGGCGTTTTCCTGGTTAGTTACCAGTACCATTGATCGATTTATCCTAACACGAGCGAATCAGTTGTAATGCTAATCCCACAATCCTAAGGGCCAAGGATGGAAAGCAACTAATGCCAAGTTTAAACTATTTGGTATGAACCGGTCGGGATCAAACCATCAACCTCCAACACCCGTGTCGGACTATCTAATAATACACCACTCAGGCAGTCCATAGTCAGTGAATATGTATCCAACACACAGAATAGCCGTCAGAGACTGAGGCACCGTATCTTAATTAATAACAATGTCAATGATATATTGGACAGTTTATCATGTTACTCATACGCCATACAGTTGACGGATTTGTACGCTCAGACATATACTTATGACATTGTTTATAATTAATATTCCAAAAACACAATGTTTGTCGAGCTATCCTGGTTCAATATTTACACATATGGTCTTTTGTAGAAATTTAACATTTCCTCTCAGTTAAGAAGCGTTCTTATGACGAAGGTTCAGTTAAATATTGGTACATAACTAACCGTTCAGCGGGGGCGAGAGTTAACTGTTTAATTATTGCAATTTAACATTTCACACCTACATCACAGACTCACGGTAGCTTAATTGTGGTCGGTAGCGAATATGTCCTTCAATCCAGACATAGTAAGTTCGGACTAATGCTCTCTCAAAATGCTTTCTGGCGTTTAACATATGCGATATGTGTCAGTCGTCATACACCAATTGGCTAACAGTTTATGTGAAAGAGCAGCCAGTTGATTTGCGTGGAGCACTGGTCTGAGAAAGCGAGCAAATATAATGGGATGTGAACTTGCCGCTATGACCTGGTTGAGTATTTGTTGAAAACGGCCTAAAACTACAATCAATCAATCGTACAATAATGGTGCTACCGATGACTTTGAAATCACAGAGAAAACATGGAAAGGCTCCCTAAATGATCGTAAAAAGGTTAGTTAGAATCGAAAACACATAGACAACAGAAGGAGGTGCTCATCACGAGTAATTTCTCCATTTGACACAATGTTTTCCAATGAAATCCAGTGCAGATGGTTGAAAAGGCGTGTGCATGTGGGCAAGGGTTAAGATATATTGTAATAAATTGAAGAAGATAACTATTGAACAATTCGTGGTAAAATGTGAATTAGGCAATTATAAGCATGTTTTTTCATTTGTCGTTTTCCTGGTAAGTTACCAGTACCATTGATCGATTTATCCTAACACGAGCGAATCAGTTGTAATGCTAATCCAACAATCCTAAGGGCCAAGGATGGAAAGCAACTAATGCCAAGTTTAAACTATTTGGTATGAACCGGTCGGGATCAAACCATCAACCTCCAACACCCGTGTCGGACTATCTATAAAATGTTCAACCCTTTTCAATAATAATACTTTCATTCATAGAGATAAACTATAGTTGTGCCAATATATACTTTCAAACCTGTTAGCTCAAGATGTGTTGAAAGAACATTAAACAGCACAGTATTACGTAATATGTTATGCAGCTTATCAATACATAATACAGCACCGTATTACATAATATGTTATGCAGCTTATCAATACATAATACAGCACCGTATTACATACTATGTTATGCAGCTTATCAAAACATAACACAGCACAGTATAACGTAATATGTTATGCAGTTTATCAATACATAACACAGCACAGTATTACGTAATACTTTATGCAGTTTATCAATACATAACACAGCACAGTATTACGTAATAGGTTATGCAGAATTTCAATATATAACACAGCACAGTATTACGTAATATGTTATGTAGTTTATCAATACATAACACAGCACAGTATTACGTAATATGTTATGCAGGTTATCAATACATAACACAGCACTGTATTACGTAATATGTTATGCAGCTTCTCAATACATAACACAGCACAGTATTACGTAATATATTATGCAGCTTATCATTACATAACACATCAATGTATAACGTAATATGTTATACAGCTTATCAATACATAACACATCACAGTATTACGTTATATGTTATGCAGCTTATCAATACATAACACAACACTGTATAACGTAATATGTTATGCAGTTTATCAATACATAACACAGCACAGTATTACGTAATAGGTTATGCAGTATTTCAATATATAACACAGCACAGTATTACGTAATATGTTATGTAGTTTATCAATACATAACACAGCACAGTATTACGTAATATGTTATACAGGTTATCAATACATAACACAGCACTGTATTACGTAATATGTTATGCAGCTTCTCAATACATAACACAGCACAGTATTACGTAATATATTATGCAGCTTATCATTACATAACACAGCAATGTATAACGTAATATGTTATACAGCTTATCAATACATAACACAGCACAGTATTACGTTATATGTTATGCAGCTTATCAATACATAACACAGCACTGTATAACGTAATATGTTATGCAGTTTATCAATACATAACACAACACAATATTACGTAATATGTTATGCAGTTTATCAATACATAACACATCACTGTATAATGTGATAAGTTATACAGTTTATCAATACATAACACAGCACAGTTTTACGTAATATGTTATGCAGCTTATCAATACATAACACAGCACAGTATTATGTAATATGTTATGCAGTTAATCAATACGTAACACAGCACTGTATTACGTAATATGTTATGCAGCTTATCAATACATAACACGCACAGTATTACGTAATAAGTTATACAGTTTATCAATATATAACACATTATGTTATAGAACATCTTTTTAGAGGTTCAGTTGCATGTGGGTTAAATTGTTATTTTTTTAAATAACTTATTTGTATATCTTCTCTACTTGTCTTGCTCTTTAGCCAGACTGCCAACAGTTCTTGGAGAGAGGAGATGGGGTATATTTATTCATGAGGCAACCGAAATAGCATTATTTGAATGCATCTTATCAAAACACAGACAGCCAAATACTATTTTATTAACCTATTGTCTGTTACAAATAACTACGATATCCGTCTTTAATGTTACCGCACTTATCTTAATTTCTGAAGTTGATATTAGCTGTCAACTTATAAGTACTTAACCAATTTCTGATGTATAAACCTTTCCCACAAACGTGTCTGCAGTAGACATCTATTTAAAATATTATGTCAAAGAAGAAATTGCTCATAATGAGCAAAGATTACATGTACCACAATGTGTTTACTATTTAATTATTATACTTTCATTTATAGAGATTTTCAATAGTATTGCATAGATGTATTCCAACACTTCTGCTGGTGAGTGGTTGTATTTAGGAAAGCGTTAACACGCCTGTGCACATATGTGGACTATTAGTATTAAATGTTATTATTGAATAAACAATGGAACAAAAGGAGAAAATTCTCATTATGCCTATGAGCAATTTCTTTATTTGGCACTATCTGCTGCATCCGTGTCAGAATGCATGCAGCAGAGATACGCAAGTGGAAAAGGGTTAATGACTGATATGGCCGAAATCATTACAAAAATAGATGAGGTTCTCTTATTCAATTTTGTAATATATTTAGAATAATATTTTAAGTATAACTTCATACTCAGATCGCCTCTGTGACGTAGTGGTTAGAGCGTCTGCATCGACAGAAAGAATATATGGACTCGACTCCCATTCGTGTCATATTAAAGACTTGAGAAATGAAACAAATAGTTTCCCACATTTGCGCTCAGTGATGTTGGGATAGCATTACGACTGACGCACTAGTAATTTACCAAGGAAACACCAATATATGATGAGTATATTGATGGGTCGTATTGGATTGCCGTTATTAGCTTTTATAAACGGGCCTTGTTGCAATTCCATTACGTCTTGATGCATTGACAGAATCGGGTTTACAAACGGAAATTTAATATGTAAACTCAACAGGTAGCATTCAATATGAGCCACCAATTGAAACGTTTATCGTTCAACGTCATATTTGTGTGAATTAAACATGAAGCAATTGAAACGTGTATCTTTTACCGTCATATTTGTGTGAATAAAACATGAAGCAATTGAAACATTGATATTTTATCGTCATATTTGTTTGAATTAAACATGAAACAATTGAAACGTCTATCTTTCACCGTCATATTTGTTTGAATTAAACATGAAACAATTGAAACGTTTATTTGTCACTGTCATATTCGTATGAATAAACATGAAGCAATTGAAACGTGTATCTTTCACCGTCATATGTGTGTGAATTAAACATAAAACAATTGAAACGTGTATCTTTCACCGTCATATGTGTGTGAATTAAACATAAAACAATTGAAACGTTTATCTTTCAACGTCATATGCGTGTGAATTAAACATAAAACAATTGAAACGTTTATCTTTCATTGTCATATTTGTCTGAATTAAACATGAAGCAACTGGAATAATGTCACCATATGTTGAGATTGTGTAAGAAAACTATCTATCCTGTCCTAACCCACAATGTAGAAGTGAAGATACGAGGGTGTCCATTATTTTTACGTGAATGAATATGACCTCTTACTATAACTGTCATCGAACATCCTACATGTATTCTTCCATTGCATTTTGTATTGATGATGTTTAAACTTAAGTATTCAAATGTATCTGAAAAAAACAAAATGTTTGCAAATTAAAATTTACTTGGTAGGCGTATCAATTCTTATCGCCTGACTTGGAGAAATATTATTATTCATATTCAACTGGCGTGAAACATTAATTTAAAAATGCGAATGCAGTACTTACATATGCTGAACCTTTGGAACATTCCTTTTTCTTTTGAATTTTGATAACACACACATAAACTGGACACACGTTATTCAACTTTTAAAGTGTTCTGAACATTGATGATCGCCCAGGGCGGATGTCTTAACAAGCGCATGTGCGAAGATAACATTTATAATTCTAATATCCTCTATTTGTTTCGTATATGCTGGCTCCCCATGACGTTGCGATTATTATATATATATATATAACATTGAGGACCAGCCATATGTGCCACTAACTAAACTTTGAGTTAACTCTGTCGAAGGTTGTCCACTCGTGACCTGGTCTGTTTGAATACACAATGATAACACGATAAAAGCAGTTGCGCCAAGGGAACGTGTACACAATATGATTTATACGCGGAGAACACATTTAATTAAACCGGGAGTAGACAGTGAAAGCGATTTAGCATAATGAAATTAAATAGTATCTAACGGTTCTGTATAACATCGTATTCGTGTAAGTCGCATATCGAATCATAAACAAAATCAACAAAGTCACACTGTTTGTTCAGCCACAAACATGTGTTTCATTTCCAGCCCATGATACAATACACAATAATATATAATACAATCGATACGTGACAACTACAATGTTAACTTTACGCACGTTTTAACGACTTATTTTATAATCTAAATCAATAGTTATTACCTGGAGATCCGAGCCCTGCTAGCTCAGTCGATAGCGACGAGGGCTGTCAATCCTGGGATCATAAGTTCGAATCCCGGTTCGGCCAACTTTCTTTTCGACGTTTGACAAAAGTCAATACGACATGCGTCATTCGTCATCCAACAAGTGGCTAAGTCTATGCGGAAAAGCAGCCAGTTGTTTGGAAAGTATGTTGTGTGGAGTAATGGTGTGAGAAAACCAGGAAACATATGAAAAGGTGAACTGGCGGCCATGATATGACTTAGAAAATGTTAAATACGAAGTTAAACCCCAATCAATCAATCAATCAATTAGTAACTGGGGCTATAGCCGAAAATACTTAATCGTGTTTTCTGATGACAAGTCTAAATAAACGAATGGTTATGACCGGTATAGTTATGTGTTCAAACATTCCAGATAGACGTAACATCATCATATTAGGATATGTTGTTGACTCTTTATTGCGTTGAACTATCGATATCTGTCACTTTTATCATCGTCCTATTTTATAACATTAAATATCATATCTAATTGATATAACAGTCATGTACTAGTTCACCTATTGTGCTACCTTTCCACATATGTCTTATATATGTCCATATATGTTTTTATATTAAAAAGCTAAAACATTCAAGACAGACGAAACCATTTATTTTAACAACATGTAGTTAAATGTATATATAGAGTTAAGTATCGATTTTTTTACTAATATCAAAGTTCTAGTTTAGAACATTATAGCACCTAAATTCGGTTTTTCTTCTGTATATAACAGTCATGTACGATTTCACCTATTTTGCTACCTTTCCACATATGTCTTCATTTTTCGTTGTGATATATTAAAAAGCTAAACATTCAAGACAGACGAAACCATTTATTTTAACAACATGTAGTTAAATGTATATATACAGTTAAGTATCGATTGTTTTACTAATATCAAAGTTCTAGTTTAGAACATTATAGCACCTAAATTTGGTTCTTCTTCTGTATATAACAGTCATGTACGATTTCACCTATTTTGCTACCTTTCCACATATGTCTTCATTTTTCGTTGTGATATATTAAAAAGCTAAAACATTCAAGAAAGACGAAATCATTTATTTTAACAACATGTAGTTAAATGTATATATAGAGTTAAGTATCGATTTTTTTACTAATATAAAAGTTCTAGTTTAGAACAGTATAGCACCTAAATTCGGTTCTTCTTCTGTTTACGTTTTAATAGAAAATAACAGAGTTCCGATTTTATTTACAAATGGATTGTATAAGAACCGAGCTACAGTCAATATGTAAAATGAGAATACACTTCTTATTAAAACATATATAAATATGATATCTAGTGCCAATATGTTGTATAATGTTGTCTTTGAATTAATGGATAGAGTATCGTAGGGTCTTAACTATGAGATTCTCTCATATACCCGACACAAAGTGTCATACAATCCTGAGGATACTAACATATAAGTATTTTCCGTGTTATAATACACTTCTTAATGAAACATATATATCTAAAATGTCTACCAACATGTTTTATAGTATTGTCTTTGAATTAACGGACACAGTATGGTAGGGTCTAAATAGTGTTGTCTTTGAATTGATGGACACAGTATGGTAGGGTCTAAATAGTGTTGTCTTTGAATTGATGGACACAGTACGGTAGGGTCTAAATAGTGTTGTCTTTGAATTAATGAACACAGTATGGTAGGGTCTAAATAGTGTTGTCTTTGAATAAATGGATATAGTATGGTAGGGTCTAAATAGTGTTGTATATGAATTAATGAACACATTATGTAGGGTCTAAATATTGTTGTCTTTGAATTAACGGATATAGTATCGTAGGGTCTAAATAATGTTGTATATGAATTAATGAACACATTATGTAGGGTCTAAATATTGTTGTCTTTGAATTAACGGACACAGTATGTAAGATGTAAATAGTGTTGTCTTTTAATTAACGAACACAGTATGGTATGGTCTAAATAGTGTTGTCTTTGAATTGATGGACACAGTATGGTAGGGTCTAAATAGTGTTGTCTTTGAATTGATGAACACAGTATGGTATGGTCTAAATAGTGTTGTCTTTGAATTAATCGACACAGTATGGTACGGTCTAAATTGTATTGTCTTTCAATTACTGAATATAATATCGTAGAGTCCTAACTATGACATTCTCCAATAAACTCACCCAATTAAGAGTTTAATTGTTGAAAACTTGTTTATGTTAAAATTCGTCTGATTCAGAGTCTTTTAGAAGTTTCTTGGCACGCTTATGACTCTTTGTTGCCCAATGTAATTCCAGATACAGATATATGCGGATTCCTACATAGATCAGTGTATACACAGGTCGCCGGGCCCCGGTATCGAATTCGGTAGCGAGGTGGGCAGTCAATCCAGGGGTTGTGAGTTCTAACCCCAGCTCGGCCAACAATATTTCCGACGTTTAACAAAAATCGCTGTGACAAGCGTCATTCGTCTTTCACCAATGGGATAACAGTCAATGTGGAAAATGAGCCAGTTACTTGGAAAGTTTGTTGTGTTTAGTACTTGTGTGAGGGAAACCAGGAAACATATGAGTACGTGAACTGGACGCTGTGATATGACTGAACAATTATTGAAAATGGCGTTAAACCCCAATTAATCAATCAATTACACAGGTCTTGCGTGCTTTGTGTGCAGGTTTCTTTAGCTTTACACACATTTATACGGAAATGAAATATCTAATGATTGGTGTTCTCGTAGCTCAGATCAAATTACTCTATCCCACAAATATGCTACAAAAATGTTTGAAAACATCTAGACATAAGTATGGAAAATACCTAAATGAGAACAATTTATTATTTAGAAGTTGAAACATCGTTGCTAAAGGAGAAGTTACTCCTTTTGTCACACTGCTTTCAAATGTCATCTGCTGCAAATTCGTCTAAATGCGTCAACATGTTTGAGATGGTTAAGAAGTTTCTAGGACCTTATGTGCGTTTCATGAAGTGATATGTGCGGTTTCTCACATTACTTTGAACATAACAAAGCAAAAATGTGAAAGAGTGATTGATGAAAGAAATGAAAACATTGTGACAAAAGGAGAAGTTATTCGTTTTGAACATTTTTACCATCAAAAGTCGTCTGCTTCGTAAACATGTACTTAAAAAAGCGTGTAAATGTGGATAAGTGTTGAAAGGTGTCTAAGAACCCTCTGTCACTTGTGTCCATTGTGACTAAAGGAGAATTGTTAAAACAATTTCTCCTCTTGTCACAATAATTTCAAATGTCGTTTGCTCATAACTTTTTTTCTAGGAACTATCTGTGACTCTTGATCGACCAGCGCAGTTCCATAAAGTGATGTATGCGGTTTCTCACACTAATCTTCGTCTACACAATTGGCACGTGCTCTGTGTGCAGGTTTATTTGACTTAACAAACTTTACACAGACTGTAAATTACTCATGGTAAGTGTTTATGGGGCGTAGCTCAAGTATACGTACGTTAACCATCAATCAGCATTACGACAACTTTGAAAGCAAAAATGTGGAAAATATCTATAAATGAAAGAAGGATTGCTGAAAGAAATGGAAACATTGTGGCGAAAGGAGAAATTGCTTGTTATGGCTTGTATTTTAACCCTTTCCATTTGAACAACACGACCATAAAGTAACTTGAGTATCCTAAATTTCTCTAAATGAAAATATAATGACTAGAAATTTTACTAACATTGTCGCGAAAGGAAAAATTGCTCGGTGTGAACAATTTCTCCTTTTGAATGAATGTTTTCAAAAGCAGTCTGTTTGAAAACAACTATGAAATCTCTATAGTTGAAAGAATAATAATTCTATATATTTGAAAATATTGTGGCAAAAGCAGAATTTGTTCGTTTTGAGCTATTTCACCGTTTGACACAATGTTTTCAAAAGTCGTCTGCTGGCGAGGAATCAAAATACGACTACAAGTGGGAAAGGTTGTAGAAGTTTCTTGGAAATCTTTGTGTTTCTGTAGGTCCAGATAGAGATCTATGAGAAGTCCCACATTGATCGGCGTCGACACTAATAGCGTTTGATTTGTGTGCAGGTTTATTAGGCTTTACAAACTGTACACGGAAAGAAAATTACTAATGGTTGTTTTTATTTAGTGCAGCTTATGTATACGTACTTTGACCCTTTCCCACATACAACAAACCAGCGACAGACGACTTTACAAACATCTAGGCAAAAGGGAAAACACTTCTATGAATAAGAAAATATATATCATGGAAAGTGTAATTACTGACAAAAAAAATAAAACATTGTGTTAAAAGGAGAAATTATTCGTGTGTTTTTTCTCCATTAGTCACTATGGTTTGAAAGTCATCTGCTTCGTAATAATGTACTTAAAAAAGCGGTTAAATTAGGGTGAGTGTTTAAAGGTGTCTTAGAACCCTCTGTGACTTGTGCCCATTGTGGCTAAAGGAGAATTGTTAAAGCAATAATTGCAAAAGTCGTCTGCTTTAAATGCGTCTAAATGCGTCTACATGTTTGAAAGGGTTTAGCAGTTTCTAGGAAACTTCTATGACCCTTAATCGACCAATACAGTTCCATAAAGTGATGTATGCGGTCTTTCACATTAATCTTCGTCTACACAGTTGGCACGTGCTCTGTGTAAAAATGTTATAAATATCTATACATGAAAGGGTGATTGATGAAAGAAATGAAAACATTATGACTAAAGGAGAAATTGCTTGTTTTTCTTGTATTTCAACCCTTTCCCCCACACAACAAATTTGAACAAGAAGATCTTAACAATGCTTGAGCAGAAGTATCTTAAACATCTTTAAATGAAAATATAATGACTGGACATTTTGATAACATCGTCACAAAAGGAAAAATTGCTCGCTATGAGCAATTTTTCCTTTTGAATAAATGTTTTCAAAAGCAGTTGGTTGGAAACATCTATAGTTGAAAGATAAGTTATTACATTCCTTATTAGCTCATTGCGTGCTATTTCCCCGTTTGTCACAATGTTTTCAAATGACCTCTGAGGTAGAGGAGTCAAAATGCATTCGGGTTAGGGTGTCGAAGGTTCCTGTAAATCTCTGTGATTCTGTAGATCCAGATAGATATGTATTCGGAGTTTCACATTGATCTACGTCAAAACTTATCGCACGTGCTTTGTGTGCAGGTTTATTAGACAATGCTATGGACAATCATCAGAGGTTCCGCAGATACGCGAACTGATCTGCATCTACACTTTTGGAAAATGAATGCTCGACGAATGGGATACCAGTGTATATATAAAAGTAGCCAGTTGCTTTGAAATAATGTTGTATGGAGTGCTGATGTGCGTATACCAGGACTCAAGCGAGTCGGTGGAAATGCTAGACGCACTCACCTTTGTGTCAATAAAGGAAAAGCTATAATACTATTTAATGTTTATAGTTTGACTCTCCTTATATTTCAATAACCAATCTTTGTTGTTATAACAGGGTATATCTACACTTTTGGAAAATGAGTCCTCAACAAATGGGATACCAGTGTATACATAAAAGTAGCCAGTTGCTTTGAAATAATGTTGTGTGGAGTGCTGATGTGCGTATACCAGTACTCAAGCGAGTCGGTGGAAATGCTAGACGCACTCACCTTTGTGCCAATGAAGGAAAAGCTATAATACTATTTAATGTTTTTAGTTTGACTCTCCTTATATTTCAATAACCAATCTTTGTTGTTATAACAGGGTATATCTACACTTTTGGAAAATGAGTCCTCGACAAACGGGATACCAGTGTATATATAAAAGTAGCCAGTTGCTTTGAACTAATGTTGTGTGGAGTGCTGATGTGCGTATACCAGTACTCAAGCGAGTCGGTGGAAATGCTAGACGCACTCACCTTTGTGCCAATGAAGGAAAAGCTATAATACTATTTAATGTTTTTAGTTTAACTAACCTTATATTTCAGTAACCAATCTTTGTTGTTATAACAGGGTATCAGTAATTATTGGTTCAATATATCCGGCGCGTCATCTAGTTTGTCTGATACCCGATAATGAACAAACAATAACACGATAACAGCGGTTGCGTCAATTGAACACGATACTTATATCATATAGACACGTAGCATATCTTTAACTACACATATAAGAATCAGATAGTCAGTAAGTATGAACAGTACTGTCTGTAACCGTATATGCGTAAGTCATGCGTCGACCCACACACGTGCGAAACAGTAAAAACTTGTACTAATGGCAGCAACATAAGGAATTGAATAGGACGGACCTTTTCTAAAAGCAGGTGGTCGTTAAACAATCGTCATTTAACCCTTCTCCACATATCTACAGAAAGCGACTTTGAACATTTCTAGACAAACATATGAAACATATCTACATGCATATACAAACGTATACTTATTGAATGGGCTATAACAAACTGGCAATAGGAGAAATTGCTCATCATGAGAAATTTCTCTTTTTGTCACAATGTTTTCAATAAACGTTTGTTACAGTGCCGCCAACACGCGTGTGTATGTGGGAAAGGGTTAAACAGATACGGATATGTGATAGGTGTTTGATACAATGGTAGCTACATGCAACAAATCAAACAATGGCTGGTACATGACATTTCACATAGACATATATGATTTCCTGTATTTCGGCCTACAGCCAATAATACAATATACAATCTTAAAATCAATTTTTTTTTAGAAATACTCGTTTGTTGTCTTATTTTAAAAACTAAAATATATTGTTTCATCACTTCGAGAAGTAGCCCGAAATAAACTAAAGCTTGTTATCTGATGACACCGGCTATGATCAATATATACAAGACAAACGTAACAATGTATTCTAACAATGAATAGTTACATCTGTCTAGAATTAAACTATCGAGTTGTGTCACATGCTTAGCCGTTCTGTTTGGAAATATTATATCATATTTAATGATAATTGTTTGATAAATGTATGATAACCTTGATATTTACACACATGTACGATATAATACCATATAATTAGCTACTTGTTTACCTCCCACCTTTTTTTTTAATTATGTTAAAATGATCAGCCATACAAAGACAGGCGTAACAGCTTATTCTAACGATATGTATTTGAATATATGTACTAGTACTATATTTATGCCAATGAATTACTCGGAATCATCATTGTCAACTGTCAATTTCTAAAGTGATTGGAAATTTGACAAATTATTTGTTTTTATAAAGAACCTCCAAAATATTTAGGTTGGATTTAAGGTATTTTCACAGCGTCAAATTTACAAAATGTGTACAGATATCTTAACGTTGACGTCATGTACGTGCAAATGTAAGTTACACATGTTCATGCGCGTTATCTACATTTACGGCGGTGTATGATTTCTATTTCTAACACGCGTGTTTACAATTTAAAATTTGTATATATCTAATAGAATAATCAACAACAATCGTTAGTTATAAAATATATGTTAATAAATCGTCCTTTGAAGCGTTGAAGTCGTTTGTAAACTTAATAACATCTCGTTCGCGTGACGTATACTTTTAAATCAATTTGAAACAGTTGAATATCCTCTATTTATCACTAGATTATCGAAACAGGTTACATGTACAGTGTATCCCCGTTTCCCCGTTCTATTCAAAACATGATATCATATCTTAATGATTATTTTTAAACCCTTACCAATATAAAACAAATCTGCGGACGACTATGAACATATGTTTGCAAAATTACCTATGAATGAGAGTTAAATTGTTGAATAGATTTGAAAACACAACGTACTCAAGTATGAGCATGGCATACAAGAGACGTGTAACTGAGCGATTTTTTCTTTTGCCATAGTGTTTTTAATATTTGTCTGCTGCAGATCACATAACAGACATGTACGATGACACATTTATCACAATTAACGTTTCAATATACATGTATTAAAAGGTGTAAATATATAAGACAGACGTAAAATGTTATTCTTTTGTTGTGTAGTTAAATCTATGTAGAATTTAGATCTAAGTAAATTATCGAAATGGGTTACATGTATAACCTAGTTAAGAACAACATATCATCTCAATATGTACCCCGTCAGAGTCGACCAGCGTGGCTGGGATGCTCAATTAGATTTGCTGTCAAAGTCCAATCCTTCCTTGAACCGTTTGAGCCGGCTAAACGGGTTTGAATGATTGGAGTCAATGCATCTATGGAAGCCCATCGGTTGGGTTGGTAATGGTTCAATACCTCATATATTTTAGTTGGATGTAAATTTGATATGCTGGACCAATATCAACTTTCCTGTCCACCGCAATATGACATAAGTCGTTGAAAGCGGCGCTGATTCCAAAACAAACTCATCTTTCATAAGTTAAATTGTAATATAAATCAAAAAATAGCTGCTGCAGCGTTAATTTCTTGATATGATTTAATAAATCGGTTATATCTATTAATATTCATATTAAACTTATTAAAAAGCTGAAAATGCATGAATAAAGTTTTCATAAATCGACGGTACACTCGAATGAATCGATAACTCGATTTGATATGTCGATCTCTTTACATGTATGAAGTTCTCATAAATCGATAGAGGTGAATGTTTATGATTATTTGTTTGCTTTAATGTTGCTATTTTACATACTGTACGTTAAATTCCAGTACTCAACGAGACATGCAAAAACATAGGTATGAGCCATGAGGATGATTTCAGCCGTAGTATCAACTTTTAGTATATTAATTTTAACTCTTTGTCACATATAGACACATTTGGATGAGCAATTTCTCTTTTTGTCACATCATTTTCAACTCTATTCAATAGTTGTAGATTCATTTATAAAGGTTTTCCTTAATTATGTCTAGATGATTTAAGAGTCGTCCGCTGCAGAACTGTTGTATATGGGAAAGGGCTTAATGTAGATTCCGAGCAGCGTACACATATGAGTCGTCCCCCAAGTTTAGAGAAAATCAACCAAAACAAAGCCACAGTCGACTTTGAAACATATCTAGATAGAAGTATGGAAAATGCCTAAATGAAAGTATAATTACCTGAACATATGTTGAAAACATTGTGACAAAAGGAGGAATTACAATTGCCCTTTTCGTCACACTGTTTTTAATAGTCGTCTGCTTAATATTTGTCAAAGTCCGTCTACATATTGGAAAGGGTTAAGGAGTTTGTTGGAACTTTCTGTGACTCAAGATCGAACTGTGCAATTCATATAGTGATCTATGCATTGATCTTCGTCTTCACATGTGGCACGTGATTTGTGTACAGGTTTATTAGACTTCAACAACTTCACACGGAATATGTCTACTGAACATTTATAATGGTTGGTTTTCATGGAGCATAAGTCACGTATACGTACGTTTACCCTTTCCTTCATACAACAAATCTAGAAAGGACGACTTTGAATATAACCAAGCAAAAATGTGGAAATATATATACATGAAAGTGTGGTTTATAAAACAAATTTAAACAGTGTGGCAAAAGTAGAAATTGCTTGTTTTGCTTGTACTTTATCCCTTTCCTACACACAAAACAATTAAACCGGACGACCTTGAAATAATCTAAGTATTGATTTCTTTTCTAAAAGGAATTTATGTTAACATTGTCGCAAAAGGAAAAAGAAGCGCGTTGTACACAATTTATGTCGTTGAAAACAATTATACAAATCAAGTTGAAAGTATTATAACCCTATGTAGGCGTAGTTAAAAACAATGTGGCAAAAAAGAGAATTTGCTCGTATTGAGCTATTCACAATGTTTTCAAAAGTCGTCTGCGGACGAGGAGTCAAAATACGACAACATGTTTGAAAGGTTGTTCTTGGAAACCTTTGTGATTATGTCTATCCTATTACATCAGTGAATACATTGATATACGTCTATCCTATTTCATCAGTGAATACATTGATATACGTCTATCCTATTTCATCAGTAAATACAAAGATGTACGGCTATCCTATTTCATCAGTGAATAAATTGATATACGGCTAACATATTACATCAGTGAATACATTGATATACGAATATACGGAGAGGTAGTTTATATTCTCAAAAGTGTCTGATTCATATCTGTTATATGTGAAAAAAGGAGAATATGCGGAGAAACAGTTCACACAAAGCACATCCGATATGTGAAGACTCAGATCAATGTGAGAATCCGCATCTACACAGGGCGATCAAAATTAACAGAGGGTTCCAAGAATTATTCTCAACTCTTTTCCACACGTAGGCTATTTTTAAGGCATACTGACTAGACTACGTTTGAATGCATTATGGCTAAAGGAGAAATTGCCGAACAGGCCCCTACTAGCCGGAATTATTCCAAAATTAGGCATATGTCCGGTTGATATCTTCAGCTTGAGGCCTACGAAAACATTGAATCATTTAATCACTTAATTTCATGTTTGCCAAATCAATTACGTCTGTTTGGCAAACTTCTAATGACTTATATCAATAATACATACGGATGAAAAACATCATCATAATAATATATTAAAGTAACATTACGGGAAAAGGCTCAATGTGATTAATATTATACGAATTGCTATAAGCCGGTTCTAAAACACAGTCATTTCGAACGTTGTCATGGATGCAGGATGAAATGACCATCTGCTTTAAAGAATTAATCCCCAGGCCATATGATTACATCCCTTCGCCCAGAGGACGATACTGTTCCCTTGGTCTCATATGGCACGTGCCGATTACTGAAATGCAATGTAATGCGTTAAATGCGTAATGGACTAAATATCATTCAGCTTACGGTGTTTGATTTTGATCAACACGAATGTTGCATGCATGTAATAGTTTTGTCTTTCGGGACTAAAAAGGAAATATGTATAGAATGTCATTCATTATATAGAGTAATTAAACTTTCAACGATAGATAATTTCAAACATACGATTATGGAAAACATTGAATCAAAAGGAGAGATGTTCATAACGATCAATTTCTCCTTTCCCGATGACGAACCCAGATAGTTCTGCCTGTAGCAACGCGGGCTGTTAATCCAGGGGCTGTGAGTTCGAACCCCAGCGCAGCCAACATACTTTCCGACGTTTGTCAAATGTCATTGTGACACGCGTTATTCGTTGCTAGGAAAATATGGTGTATGAAGTACTGGTGTAAGAAAGCCAAGAAACATATGAGTAGGTGAGCTGGTCTCCGTGATAAGACTAAACAATGGTTTAAAACGGCGTTTAACCTCAATCAATCAACTCCTTTCCCGACAGTGTTATCACGAATTCAAATCATTATATTATCATTTAAAGAGATTAAGGATACTTTCGCTCAACTTTGAATATATAACAAAGCCAAAATATAGAAACTATCTATAAATGAAAGAGTGATTGATGAAAGAAATGAAAACATTGTGGCAAAAAGGAGAAATTGCCTTTTTTTGCTTTTATTTTAACCGTTTCCCACTCACAAACAAATTTGAACTAGACGACCTTAAAAAAACTCGAGCAAATGTATAGAAAGTCTCTTTAAATAAAAATACAAGAGAAAGTTGATGCAACGCATCAATGTCGCCGGAAATCCATACTGCTGTTATGCATAACACTTACATTATAGTAGTTGAACAAATAGTTATCAACTGAGGGGCATATTGGAACATCAGGGGTGGGGTCAAGTGAAAATGCATCATAACTTGCATTTTTTTGGCAACGAAGTGAATGTCCTTCATTGAAATATAATTGAATCCTTTCCTTGTTTATGATCAATCTCCATTCTAAGGTAGGTTGACCATACACACAGCCAACTAATTATTGATCATAAACAGTAATGGAAATGAGTAATCTTGCCAATCATTAGGCTTAGTATGTATACAGTGCTTTCATTAAGGAATAATTATAATATTTGTGAATTCCACATACACTTCTCAAGATGTTTGTCAGAATATTTGAATTTTATTATTTATCAATAAAACCACAAAATAGACATTTTAAGATATGCATGCAATAGCACGTCATTTTAAGCTTCGCTGTCAATGTCAACAAAAATTCCAGACGGAAGAGGGGACAAGTGGTTCGCGAATTTCTTGAGAACAATTCAGCTATTAATCGCGGGAAATATAATTATCATGATATGGCAGAGGAGCATTGAGTCGTAAAATCAATGTATATCAAATCAGCCCTTTAAATGCCCTCAAATTCTGCTGTCAGAGTCGAAATTTCGAAAGTCTTGGCAATAAATTCATTGACATTCTCCATTTCGGAAAGTACCTCTTCAGAATAGATTGATGATGTATTTATCATTTCAATTCTGACCAATCAAATTCATTATTCGTGGAGGAATCCATTAGGAACGAGGCTACATAAGATAGTGTCTTTGATTGGTTAATATCAATTAGTACGGCCCACCTATACAACATTTATTATGTATGATATTAAAATAATATCCTGAAAATGGCTCCTTTTTTGAAGCCGTATGTTTCATAAAAGCAAGAATCGGTTAATAATATTCAAATGGTTGAAACATTAAAGGTTAAATTTGACATCGATCTCGATTAAATCGGATTCGTAGTAAATGAAAATTAACAGGGGGTGCTGTGACAATTGATCTGAAAAATCGGTTCTTCGTTTATGCGAACAAGTGTATAAAGTCACGATGGTTGATTTGACAATCGGTTTACGTCATGGTGTGTTTAAAGCGATAAATGGGTATACATTATCAGTTGATAATTCCTGATTACGTAACTGTGTATACTGAGAACTGAACTAAGCGACTGACGCGTGACTGTGATGATTACTTCGTACGAAATTGTCGGCGAAGTCGACTTCGCTTTGATCGAGTGGGCGAAGTCTGACAATTTAAGGCGACAATTCGCTCAAGTCGACCCCTCGCGAGAGCCCTGAGTTTGTTCTTTTCTTTATTTGTTTCGAACCAAATAAACATTTTAAATCACCTATAATTAACTATTTGTAAATAACGGCTCTCTGCAAAGGAGATTCGCTTGTCAGGTGATCAACAGTTTTAGCTTAGAAACAGTTCATATATTAGATATACATGGATAAACATTATTAAATGCATTCTTCACAAATCAAGACATCTCTTTGAACATGAAATTAGCATTCAGTAAGTTAAAATTGCTATTAAAAGGAGAATTCGAAGTGATTTTTATCTCGATATTGACGCATAACAGTCTACTGCAAGTGTAATAAGGACTGTTTTGTCTTCGTAAATAAAACAAAAAAACATAAATGAGAGTCAAAATAAAGAAATATAGAAACTGCAAATACCTAAAACATCGGAATATTTATTTCATTTTAGATGTGTCATAACTTAGTGTATTTAAACAAACGGAATTGTAATAAGTTCAGGACCTTTAAACATTTTTTTTCTAATAATAACTCTTCCCATGTCATTTCCGAAAAGCTATTAAAAATATAAGTCGCGGGCTTCTGACGAATAATTATTGAAAATGTTGATAACATTGTCACAAAACGAGAAATTGCTCGGTGTGACCATGTCTCCTTTTGATTCAATGCTTTCAAAAGTCGTGTGTTTGGAAACATCTATGCAATCTCTATATTTGAAAGTATAATAGTTCTATAGATTTGAAAACATTGTGGCAAAAGTAAAATTTGCTAATTTTGTGCTATTTCTCCGTTTGTCTCAATGTTTTCAAAGGTCGTCTGTTCACGAGGAGGCAAAATACGACTACATGTGGGAAGGGGATACTGAAGTTTCTATGAAACTGTGTAGATCCAGATAGAGATGTATGCGGAGTGTCACATTCATCTGCATCGACTCTTATTGCACGTGCTTTGTGTGCAGGGTTATTAGACTTTACAAACTGTGTAGATCCAGATAGAGATGTATGCGGAGTGTCACATTGATCTGCATCGACTCTTATTGCACGTGCTTTGTGTGCAGGGTTATTAGACTTTACAAACTGTGTAGATCCAGATAGAGATGTATGCGGAGTGTCACATTGATCTGCATCGACTCTTATTGTACAATGTACGTGCTTTGTGTGCAGGGTTATTAGACTTTACAAACTGTGTAGATCCAGATAGAGATGTATGCGGAGTGTCACATTGATCTGCATCGACTCTTATTGCACGTGCTTTGTGTGCAGGGTTATTAGACTTTACAAACTGTGTAGATCCAGATAGAGATGTATGCGGAGTCACATTGATCTGCATCGACTCTTATAGCACGTGCTTTGTATGCAGGGTTATTAGACTTTACAAACTGTGTAGATCCAGATAGAGATGTATGCGGAGTGTCACATTGATCTGCATCGACTCTTATAGCACGTGCTTTGTGTGTAGGGTTATTAGACTTTACAAACTGTGTAGATCCAGATAGAGATGTATGCGGAGTGTCACATTGATCTGCGCCGACTCTTATTGTACGTGCTTTGTGTGCAGGGTTATTAGACTTTACAAACTGTGTAGATCCAGATAGAGATGTATGGGGAGTGTCACATTGATCTGCGCCGACTCTTATTGTACGTGCTTTGTGTGCAGGGTTATTAGACTTTACAAACTGTGTAGATCCAGATAGAGATGTATGCGGAGTGTCACATTGATCTGCATCGACTCCTATTGCACGTGCTTTGTGTGCAGGGTTATTAGACTTTACAAACTGTGTAGATCCAGATAGAGATGTATGCGGAGTGTCACATTGATCTGCATCGACTCTTATTGCACGTGCTTTGTGTGCAGGGTTATTAGACTTTACAAACTTTACACGGAAAGAAAATTACTAATGGTTGTTTTCTTTGAGTGCAGCTTAAGTATAAGTACTTTAATACTTTCCCACATACAACACATCAACGACAGACTACTTTTAAAACATGAAGTAAAATATATATATATCAATGATAGTGTAAATGCTGAAAAATAAATTGTTAAACATAGTGACATAAGTTTTCCAACATTTCTATCCATTCGTTACTATAAAGTCGTCTCCTTTTTTTTACATGCACTTCAAAAAACGTGTACTCTTGACCATTGTAGCTAAAGGTGAACTTTTTAAGCAATTACTCCTTTTGCCACAATGAATTCATATGTGGTCTATTCAATATGCGTTAAAAATAGTCTACGTTTGGAAAATAGGTTGAGAATGTTTCTCGGAACCCTATGTTAATTATGATCCCCCTGTGTAAATTCGGATTATCACATTGATCTGAGTCTTCACATGTCTCGGACTCTTCTGTTAATTATGATCCCACCTTTGTAGATTCGGATTCTCACATTGATCAGAGTATTAACATGTCGCACGTGCTTTTTGTGCAGGTTTATTTGGCTTTACTCATTTCACACCGACAGAAAGTTACCAATGGGGTTGGTTTTAAAGGAGAGGTGTTCAAGTATACGAACCTCGACTCTTTCCCACACTTGAAACAAATTGTTAACAACATACTTTGAAAACATCTATGCAAGAGTATGAAAAAGCTCTATAAATGAAACAATCATTATTAAAAACATTGTGGCAAAAAGAGAAACTGCTTTTTTTGTCATATCGAAATACTTCAATATGTGAACACATGCTGGAAAGGGTTAAAAACCGTCTGTTACACATGGTAATTGTGGTTTTGGATATAACGCCGTTTTCAACAATTTTTCAGTCATGTAACGGCGGCCAGTTCATATACCCACGTGCTTCTCCGCTTTCGTACAGACGTACTCCACACTATAGTCTTTGCAAGCAACTGGCATCTTTTCCACGTAGACTATTATCACATTGATGGAAAACGAATTACGCTTGTCCCAGTGTCTTTTGTCAAACGTCTGATATAATGTTGGCTGTGCTGGGGTTCGAACTCACAACCCAAGGATTGAAAGCCCGCGTCGCTACCGACTGACCTAATGGGTCTCGGTCTGTGACTCTTGATCGACCAGTGCAGTTCTATAAAGTGATGTTTGCGGTTTCTCACATTAATCTTAGTCTACACAGTTGGCACGTGCTCTGTGTGCAGGTTTATTTGACTTTACAAACTTCACACATCTGGAAATTACTCATGGTTAGTTTTTATGGGGCGTAGCTCAAGTATACTCATGATTAGTGTTTATGAGACGTATCTCAAGTATACTCATAGTTAGTGTTTATTGGGCGTAGCTCATGTAAACTCATGGTAAGTGTTTATGGGGCGTAGCTCAAGTATACTCTTGGTTAGTGTTAATTGGACGTAGCTCAAGTATACTCATGGTTAACGAATTTAAAAACATCTAGACAAAAGTAAAAATACATATTCTATACATGTGAAAAATATATATCAATGAAAGTGTAATTACTGAAACAATATTATTTTAAGCATTGTAGCAAAAGGGGAAATGATCTATAGTATGGTTCAAAAGTCTATTCCATACACATGTACATAAAGCGTCTAAATGTGGGTAAGGATTAAATGTTTCTTAGATCCCTCTGTAACTCGTGACCATTGTTGCTAATGGCGCTGTCACACTATTGCGTATCGTACTAGCGTATGCCAGCGTATGCAAAATATCACACATACGCTGGTATACGCTAGGGGTACGTTAGGCATAGGTTTCACACGTTTCAAGCACGGTCGCATACGCTGACATATGCTGGCATACCTAAAACAGTGTGCGTATTCGGACGTATGGTTTATACACTGTACATGCAACAAACAGGGAAATCGGGAAACTGCGTTTTATCAAGAAACAGTATCAGCCGGACCAGTAAATGCGATAGTTTATGCGTCCTGCCTACGGACTCTACGGATCCGGCGAGTTTACGGGTTGGCAGTCTTCTAGAACTAAAGTAACACTGCACATGCAACAAAGATGGAAATCGGGAAACTGCGTTTTTTCCCGAAACCGTACCAGCTGGACCCGTAAAGGAGATAGTTTACGCGTCCTACCTACGCACTCTACATATCGTGTGTATTTCCGGGCTGGAAATTTTCTAAAACAAAAGTTACACTGCACATGCAACAAAGAGGGAAATCGGGAAACTGCGTTTTTTCCCGAAACCATATCAGCTGGACCCGTAAAGGCGATAGTTTACGGGTCCTGCGTACGCACTCTACGGATCGGGCGAGTTTCCAGGCTGGTAGTTTTCTAGAACAAAAGTTACACTGCACATGCAACAAAGAGGGAAATCGGGAAACTGTTTTTTTTTTCAAGAAACCGTATCAGCTGGACCCGTAAAGGCGATAGTTTATGCGTCCTACCTACACATTCTACGGAACGGGAAAGTTTCCGGGTTGGCAGTCTTCTAGAACAAAAGTTACACTGCACATGCAACACAGAGGGAAATCGGGAAACTGCGTTCTTTCCCGAAACCATATCAGCTGGACCCGTAAAGGCGATAGTTTACGCGTCCTGCCTACGTTCTCTACATATCGGGTGAATTTCCGGGCTGGCAATCTTCTAGAACAAAACTTACACTGCACATGCAACAAAGAGGGAAATCTGGAAACTGCGTTTTTTCCCGAAACCATATCAGCTGGACCCGTATAGGCGAGAGTTTACGCGTCCTGCGTACGCACTCTACGGATCGGGCGAGTTTCCGGGCTGGCAATTTTCTAGAACAAAAGTTACACTGCACATGCAACAAAGAGGGAAATCGGGAAACTGCGTTTTTTCCAAAAATCGTATCAGCTGGACCCGTAAAGGCGATAGTTTACGCGTCCTGCCTACGTTCTCTACATATCGGGTGAATTTCCGGGCTGGCAATCGATGGTATACGCGTCCTGCGTACACACTTTACCGATTGGGCGAGTTTCCGGGCTTGCAGTCTTCTAGAACAAAAGGTACAGTGCACATGCAACAAAGAGTGAAATCGCAAAAACTGCGGTTTTCCCGAAACTGTATCAGCTTGACCCGTAAAGGCGATAGTTTACGCGTCCTGACTACGTACTCTACATATCGGGTAAATTTCCGGGCTGGCAATCTTCTAGAACAAAAGTTACACTGCACATGCAACAAAGAGGGAACTCGGGAAACTGCGTTTTTTCCCGAAACCATATCAGCTGGACCCGTAAAGGCGAGAGTTTACGCGTTCTGCGTACGCACTCTACGGATCGGGCGAGTTGCCGGGCTGTCAGTTTTCTAGAACAAAAGTTACACTGCACATGCAACAAAGAGGGAAATCGGGAAACTGCGTTTTCCCCCGAAACCGTATCAGCTGGACCCGTACAGGCGATAGTTTACGCGTCCTGCCTACGTACTCTACAGATCGGGTGGGTTTCCGGGCTGGCAGTCTTCTAGAACAAAAGTTTCACTGCATATGCAACAAAGAGGGACATCGGGAAACTACGTTTTTTCCCGAAACTGTATCAGCTGGACCCGTAAAGGCGATAGTTTACGCGTCCTTCCTACACATTCTACGGATTGGGCGAGTTTCCGGGCTGGCAGTCTTCTAGAACAAAAGTTTCACTGAACATGCAGCACAGAGGGAAATCGGGAAACTGCGTTTTTCCCCGTAACCGTATCAGATGGACCCTAAAGGCGATAGTTTACGCGTCCTGCGTACGCACTCTACAGATCGGGCGAGCTACCGGGCTGGTAGTCTTCTAGACCAAAAGTTACACTGTCCATGCAACAAAGAGAGAAATCGGGAAACTGCGTTTTTTCCCGAACCGTATCAGCTGGACCCGTCAAGGTGATCGTTTACGTGTCCTGCTTACCCACTCTACGGATCGGGGGAGTTTCCGGGCTTGCAGTCTTCTAGAACAAAAGAGGGAACTCGGGAAACTGCGTTTCTTCCCGAAACCGATTCAACTGGACCTGTAGGGCGATAGTTTATGCGTCCTGTCTACGCACTCTACGGATCGGGAGACTTTCCAGGCTTGCAGTCTTCTAGAACAAAAGTTACACTGCACATGCAACAAAGACGGAAATCGGGAAACTGCTTTTTTTCCCGAAACTGTATCAGCTGGACCCGTAAAGGCGATAGTTTACGGGTACTTTCTACACACTCAACGGATCGGGAGAGTTTCCGGGCTGGCAGTTTTCTAGAACAAAAGTTACACTGTACATGCAACAAAGATTGAAATCGGGAAACTGCGTTTTTCCCGAAACCGTATCAGCTGGACCCGTAAAGGCGATATTTTACGCGTCCTGCCTACGCACTCTACGGATCGGGCGAGTTTCAAGGATTGCAGTCTTCTATAGAACAAAAGTTACACTGCGCATGCAGCAAAGAGGGAAATCGGGAGACTGCTTTTTTTCCCGAAACCGTATTAGATGGACCCATAAAGGCGATAGTTTACGCGTTCTGGTTACGCACTCTACGGATCCGGCGTGTTTCCGGGCTGGCAGTTTTCTAGAAAAAAAAAATACACTCCACATGCAGCAAAGACGGAAATCGGAAAACTGCGTTTTTTCCCGAAATCGTATCAGCTGGACCCGTAAATGCGATAGTTTACGTGTCCTGCTTACCCACTCTACGGATCGGGCCAGTTTCCAGACTGACAGTCTTCTAGAACAAAAGTTACACTGTACATGCAACAAAGATGGAAATCGGGAAATTGCGTTTTTTCCCGAAACCGTATCAGCTGGAGCCGTAAAGGCGATAGTTTACGTGTCCTGCTTACCCACTCTACAGATCGGGGGAGGTTCCGGGCTTGCAGTCTTCTAGAACAAAAGTTACACTGCACATGCAACAAAGATGGAAATCGGGAAACTGCTTTTTTTCCCGAAACCGTATCAGCTGGACCCGTAAAGGCGATAGTCTACGCGTTCTGTTCACACACTCTACGGATCGAGCGAGTTTTCGGGCTGACAGTCTTCTAGAACAAAAGTTACACTGCACATGCAACAAAGAGGGAAATCGGAAAACTGCGTTTTTTCCCGAAACCGTATCAGCTGGACCCGTAAAAGTGATAGTTTACGTGTCCTGCTTACCCACTCTACGGATCGGGGGAGTTTCCGGGCTTGCAGTCTTCTAAAACAAAAGTTACACTGCACATGCAACAAAGATGGAAATCGGGAAACTGTGTTTTTTCCCGAAATCGTATCAGCTGGAGCCGTAAAGGCAATAGCTAATGCGTCCTGCCTACGCATTTTACGGATCGGGCGAATTTCCGGGCTGGCAGTCTTCTAGAACAAAAGTTTGTCCGGTGCATATTCAGATAAACCTTTAGCATCCACACAGTCTCACCAGTCCTCATTGTCGGTTTGCATGTTTGATTATGAATACAAATATTTTTAAGCGACATCTACCAATTTAGGTCTAAGTGTGTTTGTGAACAGGTAAGACTGAGACGAGCCTTGAGCATTCATACAGTCTCACCAAAGCCTTAACCGTTTCGCTGCGTATAGCTATTTCAATGTTTCAATGCATATATGTACTGGGAAGACGAGCCTTGAGCATCCACACAGTCTCACCAAAGCCTTCACCGTCGGTTTGCATGTTAGAGTAAGACTGGAAATGCTATTTTCGCCGTGTCTAGCTATTTTAGGGTTCCAATGCATCGGTTAACAGTTAAGACTCAGATTTGCCTTGAGCATCCACACAGTCTCACCAAAGCCTTCACCGTCGGTTTGCATGTTAGAATAACACTGGAAATGCTATTTTCGCCGTGTCTAGCTATTTTAGGGTTCCAATGCATCGGTGAACAGTTAAGACTCAGATTTGCCCTGAGCATCCATACAGTCTCACCAAAGCCTTCACCGTCGGTTTGCATGTTAGAATAAGACTGGAAATGCTATTTTCGCCGTGTCTAGCTATTTTAGGGTTCCAATGCATCTGTGTACAGACGAGCCATGAGCATCCGCACAGTCTCACCAAAGCCTTCACCGTCGGTTTGCATGTTAGAATAGGACTGAAAATGTAATGTTCGCGCAGTCTAGCTGTTTAAGGGTTCCAGTGCATCTGTGTACAGTGAAGACTCAGACGAGCCTTGATCATCCACACAGTCTCACCAAAGCCTTCACCGTCGGTTTGCATGTTAGAATAAGACAGAAAATGTTATTTTCGCGCTACATGTAGGAATTACAATGAACACAAATGTTACTGTCTCGTCTAGCAATTTTGGAGACTTTCGTCTAGCCTTGAGCATCCACCAAGTCTCACCTAAGCCATACACATGTAGGAATAAGAATGAAACAAATATTAATCTCGTCTGGCGGTTTTGGGGATTCTATGTATTGCCATACAGGGCGGTCTTCGTCGAGCCTTTAGTATTCTTACAGTTTCAAACGAGCCTTCATTGTCCGTTTACAGGTAAGTAATTCCTAAATTAATATTTTGACACAAAGCTAGATGTATAGCTCCCTTAGTTATGCAAATGTGCATATGATATATTATCCGGTTTCCTAGAATCAATTAGACCCTAACTCGCCCAAAGTTTTCAATCGTCAATATCTTCGAAAAGCATGCAAATTGTATAAGTTCTGGGATCTAAAAAAAGGAAAATTGACTTGATAACACTTCATTTCTATTTTCCATATTTTCCTTATAATTGTTATATATTGTTATGTTATCACGCATGTAATTCTATTTATTGTACAAAGGTGATGAAACCAATATTGATATAAAAGTATAGCGCTGTGGTCGCCAAGATCGCCAATGAATGCCGAGTCACGGCGTTTGTTTTGAGCTTGTTCAAAACAAACCAAGGTTCGGCGATTTGACCTGGAACGCAGTGAGAACCCATTGGGGTCGCGAATGTCGTTAGACAAGCGTCGTAACATTTACATGAACGTATATCATGCGCTGTACACGCGTGGTAAAGACGCTGCGAAAATGCAAACATTTGCAACGGCGACTTCATGGCGCCCTAACTTAGGCTAACTCGCATGTCAAGTGTTTGCGAAGACCGCCCGTAATATTCCATGCATGATCAGTATTCACTCATCAAGTATGGATACTCTCTATACCAAAAGTCAATAGGTATAGATCCCTTTTTAACCCCGCCCTACTGTGTCATACAATCCTAAGAAAATTCACACTAATTCAGTTAACGTATTATCATCTACATTTTTAAGCTAACTAATGCCTAATATGCTTAAGTAACCTCGTCTTTATAAGAGGTCCATGGGGCCCTTAGTTCGGTCATCTGATTCAATATAACTGTAATAACCATTCTATTCAACGGATCAAATTAAGTTAAGCATTACTGGTAGAATATCACTTTAAGACAATTGTGCCAAATTCATTCCAAATCAAGACGTTTAATTTAAAGTTTTACTTTCCTTTAACGTTATAATCACACATTTTCAACCCCCCCACCCCCAAATCGATTGCGAAACAAGCTTTAAGCTTATATTAATCTCGCTCGATGTCTGCTTCCTGGATATTTAACCAGTTCTCGCGCCGTTTGTGTGGAAACAAAGGCAGAACATGTTCATCAAGGGATTCGAACCCGGGACCGTTGGTACAAGAGGTCGACGATACCTTTGTACCACTGTCTCCCACTCGTAAGCTGAAAGTTTGTTTCGTAATCGATGGACTATAATAAAGTGTATGCATCGTTTCAAAAGTAGTGGTGAGTTATATGATGTCGGCTGAGGGATGCGCGGAAAGGATAATATCAATTAAGTAAGTGTAAACTATCTCGTTGAGTACTGGATTTTAACATTCACTTTGTAAAGTAGGAGTATTCATGCAAACAATAAACATAAATATTGACTCATATCCATTACATTTTATTCAAAGATAATATATATATATATATACATGTGTAAGTACATATAATACGCACAAGTTAATTCCGCGCCGTCTGACCAGTCTCTTAACTGAGGACATTTCCAAATTAAAAACTTGACCAATCCATTAAAAAGAAAACAGCCTTCAAAGTGTTAAACCAAAATCCTACGACAACAGCGGTACTGTTAATAGAGAATCATAATTAAAGTCTTAAACTAAACTATGGACATATAAATTATAATGGTATAGATACTCGTAAGTGTATGTAGGTATGGTGGTTGCCATCTCATATCTATCATTGCATGTGAGTCGTTTACGTATCAAGCAAAAGTAATGTAACACAATCAAAGTGTTTGTGGAGGCAAATAGTGAAACGAACAAACAACTAAATTTGGTCAGACTTTCACAGAAAACGCCGTGATATTACTGCAGAATAATTGAAAGTGGAGTAAAACGACATGCAATCAATCTATCTTAACTTAATGTTTAGCTTTAGACAATTTCGATTTTTAAATTATCCCTTTTTAATATACAAACACTTTCTGACGCCTCTGCATGGACGATTTTGAAAATATAAGACATTGTTCATATGATGAGCAATTCCTCCTCTTGTCATAATGCTTTCAACTTTTTTTCCATATTTTTCCAAGATGTTTTCAAAGCCATCTCCTTCAGATTGTATTATGTGGGATGTGACACAGAGCTATCTCATCACAATTCCTTATTTAACATATGCAATCGGAAGAGTTGATACTAACGATAATCGTCTGACTGATATAAAACTTAGGCAAATCTATGGAAAATCTCTTTAACTGAAACTTTTAAATAAAGTTTAAAATATTGTGGCAGAAGAAGTAAAGACTCATGATGAGCATGCTTCTTTTGTCACATTGCGGACTGTCAATGCAGGGATTGCGAGTTCGAACCCAAGCTCGACCAACATTCTTTCCGCCGTTTGACAAAAAGTCAGTGTGACCAGCGTCATTCGTCTTCTACCAATGAGCAAACAGTATATGTGAAAAGCAGCCAGTTGCTTGGAAAGATCGTTGTGTGTATTACTGGTGTGACAAAGCCAGGACACACATGCATAGGTGAACTGGCCGCCGTGATATGACAGAAACATTGTTGTAAACGGCGTTAAACACCAATCAATAAATCTGACTGATATATTGCTCATGAATTAGTTTTACCCTCCCTTTCCCAAATACATGTACAACAAATTTGCAACAAACGAAATTTAAAAAACATAGGCAAATTTATTGAAAATCTCTTTAACTGAAACATTTTAATAAAGATTAAAATATTGTGACAGAAGAAGCTAAATATAATATGATTTAATGAGCAATTGCTTCTTTTGTCACAATGTTTTTAAAATGTGTGTGTTGCAGATGCATCAAAATGTATTTATATCTGAGAAATAAATATGATGATATCTAATTTATTTTTTTGATACTTATATCCCGCTTCAAATATATAACATAATTATCAGCCATTATAAGACCTATATTGTATGTTTACTCAAGTTTATAGACACGCAACAGGTCACCTGATATATATATACTGCTGACATAAAGTGTTTTGTCTGTGTTGTTATATAACACAGCCCGTGGACCTAGTAACCCTTCTTTCTCCTCTAATACGATACGTATGGGTGTACACGTCGGTGTTATCTGATGTTTGTTTACTCAAGTTTGTAGACGTGCAACAGGTCATCTGATGAATCATAACTGACATACAGTGTTTTGTCTGTGTTGTTATATAACACTGTCCGTGGAAGGTTTAACCCATCTTTCCCCTCTAATACAATACGTACGGATGTACACGTCGGTGTTATCTGATGTATGTTTACTCAAGTTTGTAGACGTGCAACAGGTCATCTGATGAATCATAACTGACATACAGTGTTTTGTCTGTGTTGTTATATAACACTGTCTGTGGATGATTTAACCCATCTTTCCACTCTAATACAATACGTACGGGTGTACACGTCGGTGTTATCTGATGTATGTTTACTCAAGTTTGTAGACACGCAACAGGTCATCTGATGAAGCACCTGATATAGAACTACTGACATACAGTGTTTTGTCTGTGTTGTTATATAACACTGTCTGTGGATATATTAACCCATCTTTCTCCTCTACTACAATACGTACGGATGTACACGTCGGTGTTATCTGATGTATGTTGTATGACCACCACCCCACCACATAATTACTATCATCATCACCCAGAGTCAGACCTTCTGGTCTACTCAACTTGTCATGTTTATATATATTACACACTTTACCGTCCATACTCAAACTTGTTACTGTGTTCTGATAATAGTCTGAAACATACATTGTATCCCCGTCACTATTCACTGTAATGTACTCTGGACTAGTAAACAGGTTATGTCCTTTATCATTGTGTTTGAATGTTTGAAGAACTTTTCCCTCATTATTAAGGATTTTCACCGACGATTGTTCCCCATCAAACGTAACAAATAATTTGCCTTTTCTATATGTAATTCCCTTACAACTTGATTCCATTGGTACCTTGTTTACTACTGATAAGTTTCCATCATAACGTAGAAACACTAAGTTTGTGTGACAGGTCACCACCAGAGTTTCAGGATCTGTACATGTTATATCCCATGGTCGATCATCAAGTTTGATGTAACATGTAATGGTGTCTGATCGTAAGTCAACGACTTTAATAGAGTTATTTTTATAGTCTGCTACAACTAAAAGGTCACTGGACATCAACACACTTCCTGTTATACAGACTTTTGTTTTCCCCGTTTTGTGTTTAATCTTAATATCCTTCAATAATTTGACTTTTGTTGGTTTAAAGATGTCTGTCTTCATGTTTTTTTTTCATTTTGTGTTTGCTGATCTTCTCCTCTTTCCTCTTTTCGTGTTAAACCTGACTTACCAATGGTAGGATTGTCTTCCTGTATTAGTCCTTCCTCTGTCTGATCTCGTTTCGTAGTTCTTCTCTTTCCATCATTTTTCATTCCCAACGATCCAAATTTCAGCGGCGAATTAAGTGAGTTAATAATGTCTTCATTGCGTGAAAATGCATACCTTCTCATAATGTTTTCTTGTGACATGCTTTTTGTTTCGTCATTGTAGTCTTTGACCTGAGCTCGAGCTTTCATGGCAGAAATGAATAACTGCTGGTTTTGCTTACATTTTTCAAGAAATCCTAGAGCGGATGATATTTCCGACATGTCTACTAGATGCTTGTCGTATAGTGTATCCACGGATTCAATAGCTTTCAAATCTTCATTTTGTATTTGCTCAGCTTGCTGCATTAGTTCGTATTCTAATGCATCGATTTTCGAATTTATTTCACTTCTAAATACCTGAATATCGGCTTTTAGTTGTCTGAAACAGTTGGTTACATCAATTGAGTCAGTTTGCTTTTTATTTTTATCTTCTGCAATTTGTTTTTCTATATCTCTTATCTGCTTTAATAATAATTTATATTCTTGACTGGAGCTGAATCCCTTCGCCAAATCATCGATGTACTTTACACCGCATTGGCCATGATATAGGGTAACGCATACAGAACAGCAACATGTATCATGCTTATCACAGAAATACTCTACTAACTTCCCATCATGCTTAGCACAAAACTTGTCCTGAACATTTGATATTTTCTTTCTTGGCATTTCGTCTCTATCAAGAAACTGATGTTGTGTGGAGGCTTTATATTTTTTGTGATTTCTTGTACAAGTGTCACATAGGAATTCGTCACAATTAGTGCAATAAAACTGGGCATTTTCACTAACATTATCTATAAGGCAAGGATCGCAGGGAATTCCAGTATCCCAGTCGTCACTAAAGACTTGTCTTTTTCCAGATACCTCCATTTTTGATTTTCAAACTGAAAATAAATAGTTTTTCTAAAAATAGTCAGGGTTGTCGGTACCGTATTACACAATGAAATCATGTCTATACAATCTGGAAGTAATTATTATCTTAAACACATAAATAGAAACGACAGGCGTTAACTATTAGTTTGTTTTCGGGTATGTGAAAAGTCATGACGTTAACATAGTCTTATATGATAAGTTATGTATATATATTTAGAATGACATTGAAATGTATTCAGAAATAGTGTTACGATTGATGATTATTCTCAAATTAACCTTATTTATTATCAGCCATATTTTTAATTTCATTTAAATTATTCAATTATCAAAAGTAATCATTAAAAGCCGAGCTTCTCAACGAATTAATCACACTGACATGCTAATATGTATTGCGAGCCCCGAAAGCACAATTGTTAGCGACACCGGCTGTCATTCCTGGGGTTCTGAGATCGAACCCAAGGTCGGCCAATACTCCTTTTCACTAAATTAAATGCAAAAAGCGTCATTTATCATCCATCAATCGGATAATGGTATATGGGGAAAAGTAGCCGGTTGCTTGAATGGAATGTTGTATGGAGGTTAACCTTTTTGCATATGTTGTCAACGGTATGCGACACCCGCCGCTAGTGAGCAATGAGTTAAATTGCGTGTTAATTAAACAAACGTTTAATGTTCCAAAGTGTTCTTTAAATAAGGTTTAACAATGAAATATCGACCGGCGAATATTCAAAATATTTATTCATAAATTAGGTGAATCACTATTGATTTACAAAAGTGATTTGTCGAAAAGTTAGTCGTAGAGGAAACTATTTTTGTAATGTTTCCTATGTTTGATAGTCATATGTATTTATTCACAATTTTAGATGTTTGCATTGTGTTTACGCCACTTTCATCATGTGTGTAGTTAAATCGTGGCGTTTTCCTGTTAAGTTACCAGTACCATTGATCGACTTATCCTAACACGAGCGAATCAGTTGTAATGCTAACCCCAAAATCCTAAGGGCCAAGGATGGAAAGCAACTAATGCCAACTTTAACCTATTTGGTATGAACCGGCCGGGATCAAACCATCAACCTCCAACACCTGTGTCGGACTATCTAATAATACACCACTCAGGCAGTTCATATTCAGTGAATATGTATCCAACACACAGAATAGCCGTCAGAGACTGAGGCACCGTATCTTAATTAATCACAATGTCAATGATATATTGGAGAGTTTATATTTTTTCCTCATACGCCATAAAGCTGACAAATGTGTACGCTCAGACACATACTTATATCATTGTTTATAATAAATATTCCACAAACACAGTGTTTGTAGAGCTATCCTGGTTCAATATTTACACAGATGGTTTTTTGTAGAAATTAACTTTTCTTTTCAGTCAAGAAGCCTTCTAACGACGATTATTGTACACAACTAACCATTCGACGGTGGCGAGAGTTAAATTTCACACGTACATCACCGATCCCCGGTAGATTAATTATGATAGGTAGCGAATCGGTCTATCATTTGTAAGTTCAGACTTAAGCTCTCTCAAAATGCTTTCTGACGTGTAACAGACGTAAATGTGATATGCATCAGTCGTCATTCGCCAATTGGCGAACAATCTGCGTGAAAAAGGAGCCGGTTAATTCACGTGGAGCACTGTTCTGAGAAAGCGAGCAAATGTAATGGGAGGTGAACTTGCCGCCGTGACATGGTTGAATATTTGTTGAAAACGGCGTTAAATCGCAATAAATCTTTCGTAAATGTCCTACAGATGATTTTAAAAACACAGAGAACAAATTTAGAAAGGCTCCTTAAATGAAAGTAAAAAGGTTAGTTATAATCAAAAACATATGGACAACAGAAGGAGTTGCTCATAACCAGCAATTTCTACTTTTGACACAATATTTTCATAAAATTTGTAGCAGATCGTACAAATGCCGTGTGCATGTGGGAAAGAGTTACGATATATTGCAAATCCCTTATACGGCGAGTTTGTCGACTTGCAACAAAGCTTTTATTCATACAGTATGACAGCAGACTTTTGTTGAATGTACACGCACAAACATTTAGCTCAATCAAACGGATCTATTTAACACTTTTCCTCAAATAAACTCTCTCAAACGCCTCTACAGCAGAATACTTTTGAAAACATCATAACATAAGGAGAACATGATCAAAACAACCAATTTCCCCTTTTGTCACAATGTTTTCAACTCTTTTCAATAATCAACATTTCTTATATGGAGATATTTCATACTTTTGTCTATATGTTTTCAAAATAATTGTATGTGGAAAAGGGTTAAAGAATATATACGTATGGTAGAATGGCATTTTGTACACAATTCATACATGTTTCACATTGCCGGTAAAACATGGAAAATTGAATGTTTTCTTTTTTATTTCATAGCAAATTGCTAACGTATTTTAACATATTTGTAGCAGACGACATTGGAAAAACATCGCTGCAAAAAGAGAAATTGCTAATAATGATTTTTTTTCTCCATTTGTCAAAAAGTGTTCAACAGTCTTAATATTTTCATGTATAAAGGTAAATGCCCAAATGATTTGAAGGTCGTCTGTTGCAAATTCCATGTATGTGGGAAAGGGTTAAACTTGTCTATAATCTTCACGTTTGTATATTTATATGTATTCAAAACAGACTATAAATAGCATAGCAAGGACTGGTTAATTATATTTAAACGGTAGAACTTTATAATTCAACTTTGAGTAAACCCTTTCCTTGATAAAGATGGTTTTAAATGCCTTTGCAAACGACGACTTTTAGAAAGATTACATGCATTGTTCAAAAGCAATTTCTCATGTTACTACAACATTTTTGAACTCAAAACTCGTCTCCATAAATGCATACGTATTAAATTTATTTACTTTCCTGTGTTTACTAATTTGTCGACTTTACGAACTGCATAACAAGAAATGTGTTAAATAAGTTCACATAGACGTGATTTCTTTATTCAAATGTGACTGTCCGCCTTTTTTGATACACAAAAGACTTGACACTTCTGTAGCAGACGACTTTTGTAAAAAATAAATGACGTTATGTTACTGGGAAAAAACGTTTTAAGTGGCGTTAAACAAGCAAATCTTTCCTAAAATGTTTTTTAACTTTGTTTTATAATTTAAATATCCAAATTTCAAGACGAAATAACTCTTTTTCTCAGATGATCCTAAAAACAGACGACTTTGAAAATGTAAATATGAATAAACGTTAAGGGTTATCGGATTGTACTTAACCCTATTCTATATACAATAAATATCCACGTTGACTATGAAAATAGTTAAGAAATGAATGTATAATAATTAAAACAAAGTTAAAACTATCTCATCATAAGCAATTCCTCCTTTAGTAACTTTTGTTTTCGGAAGTCATCTTCTATAGAGGCTTTATAATGAATGTTTTTGTTGGAAAGGGTAAACATTCAATAGGTTAAAACTAGAACATAGCGAGTAATGTTATGTTAAAGAAATGTTTTAATAGCAAATGGAATGTGTTTATAATTCATGACGCGCAATCGGGATTTCTTTATTAGCCGCCGGGCAGAAGCCCGCGACTTCTATTTTTAATAGCTTTTCGGAAATCACATGGGAGGGCGGCTTATTATTAGAAAGAAACAAATCTAGATGATTTGAACATATTACAATTGTGGTTGTTTACGAACACTAATAAATGACACATCTAAAATGAAATAAATATTCCGATTTTTTAATGTTTGCAGTTTTTTTTTTATTTCACTCGCATTTAAGTTTTTTGTCTTATTTACGAAGACAAAAGTGGTCCCTTCAAGACGTGAACCAACACCCCCTAATGCAGACTCTTGTGTGTCATCATTGAGGTCAATTTCGGATTCTCCTTTTAATAGCAATTTTAACTTACTAAATGTTGTTTTCATGTTCAAAGAGATGTCTTGATTTGTGTAGAATTCATTTAATAATGTTAATCCATGAATATCTAAAGTAGGAACTGTTTCTAAGCTAAATATAGACCCTATTCTGTTGTGTAGTTTCGTGACCTTTAACATCGATTTTCGCGCATGCGCATTTCGATATGAAAAAGCGAGTGATATTATTTTATTTTAGACAAGTACAAGACGAATGTTTGACGCAAAGCGTCAAAGAGAAGCCGCAATATTTCGTTGTACATGTAGAAATAAGAAAAAAAGAACATTTTTAAATCCACAAACAATAGAACAATTTAAACTGTAGACGGTATTGCTGATATATTTCTCCTTTTGAAGACTTTTGTTTTCTTCAAATTACCTCCCTTTAAAGCAATACCAGGATATTTACCTTGTGATTCGAATAAGATTGACAAACATTGAAATTATATGAATGAATACTATTATTTAAATAAGTAACAACAGCAAAATTAAATTAAAGCCAGATAAATGTGTACACATTTCGTTAATTTGTTATAGATACCCTAATGTATAGATATGAATATAAACTTTATAAGCAAATGTTTTCATTTCAACGTTCCTAATGTTTGAATAGACTAAGGAAAGTCAAGAATACATAAATAAATCAATGCAGTCTTTTCCGGCGACATTGATGCCTTGCATCAACTTTCTCTTGTTTTAATCAGAATAAATCCTTTCTATTATAACAAGACGATATTTAATGCTTCTCCAGCAGTGAACATTTGCAAAATATAAATAATATGAAAACAGGAAATATCACCAAACCACCTCGGTTGTGCAGGGGTAGAACGTAAGCTTCATACTAAATACATAAGTCAATGGCTTACCTCTTTGTCGCTTAGGGGTATCGGGATAACATTTTGATCAGCTCATTAGCGTTAGGATAAATGCACCAAAAGTTTTGCTGACTATCCAAAGATGCACAAACGTCGTCGTCCTGTGTATAAGTGTATTGCACAAACGTACGTGCATACATGTCAGTTTAATCGTCGTTCTATGTATAAGTGTATTGCACACACCTACGGCCATACACGTCATTTATATTGTCGTTTTGTGTATAAGTGTATTGCCCACACTTACGTGCATACAGGACATTTTAATTGTCGTTCTGTGTATAAGCATATTACACAAGCCTACGTGCAAACATGTAATTTTAATCGTCGTTCTGTGTATAAGCATATTACACACGCCTACGTGCATACAGGTCATTTTAATTGTCGTTCTGTGTATAAGCATATAACACACGCCTACGTGCATACATGTAATTTTAATTGTCGTTCTGTGTTTAAGCATATTACACACGCCTACGTGCATACATGTAATTTTAATTGTCGTTCTGTGTTTAAGCATATTACACACGCCTACGTGCATACAGGTCATTTTAATTGTCGTTATGTGTATAATCATATTACACACGCCTACGTGCATACAGGTCATTATAATTGTCGTTCTGTGTATAAGCATATTACACACGCCTACGTGCATACAGGTCATTATAATTGTCGTTCTGTGTATAAGCATATTACACACGCCTACGTGCATACAGGTCATTATAATTGTCGTTCTGTGTATAATCATATTACACACGCCTACGTGCATACAGGTCATTATAATTGTCGTTCTGTGTATAAGCATATTACACACGCCTACGTGCATACATGTCATTTTAATTGTCATTTTGTGTAAAAGCATATTACACACGCCTACGTGCATACAGGTCATTTTAATTGTCGTTCTGTGTATAAGCATATTAAACACGCCTACGTGCATAAATGTAATTTAAATTGTCGTTCTGTGTATAAGCGTATTACACACGCCTACGTGCATACAGGTCATTTTAATTGTCGTTCTGTGTATAAGCATATTACACACGCCTACGTGCATACAGGTAATTATAATTGTCGTTTTGTGTATAAGCTTATTACACACGCCTACGTGCATACAGGTCATTTTTATTGTCGTTCTCTGTATAAGCATATTACACACGCCTACGTGCATACAGGTCATTTTAATTGTCGTTCTGTGTATAAGCATATTACACACACCTACGTGCATACAGGTAATTTTAACTGTCGTTCTGTGTATAAGCATATTACACACGCCTACGTGCATACAGGTCATTTTTATTGTCGTTCTGTGTATAAGCATATTACACACGCCTACGTGCATACAGGTCATTTTAATTGTCGTTCTGTGTATAAGCATATTACACACGCCTACGTGCATACATGACATTATAATTGTCGTTCTGTGTATAAGCATATTACACACGCCTACGTGCATACATGTAATTTTAATTATCGTTCTGTGTATAAGCATATTACACACGCCTACGTGCATACAGGTCGTTTTAATTGTCGTTCTGTGTATAAGCATATTACACACGCCTACGTGCATACGTGTAATTTAAATTGTCGTTCTGTGTATAAGCATATTACACACGCCTACGTGCATACATGTAATTTTAATTGTCGTTCTGTGTATAAGCATATTACACACGCCTACGTGCATACAGGTAATTTTAATTGTCGTTCACGCCTATGTGCATACAGGTCATTTTAATAGTCGTTCTGTGTATAAGCCTATTACACACGCCTACGTGAATACAGGTCATTTTAATAGTCGTTCTGTGTATAAGCATATTACACACGCCTACGTGCATACAGGTCATTTTAATTGTCGTTCTGTGTATAAGTGTATTGCACACACTTACATGCATACATGTAATTTTAATTGTCGTTCTGTGTATAAGCATATTACACACGCCTACGTGCATACAGGTCATTTTAATTGTCGTTCTGTGTATAAGTGTATTACACACGCCTACGTGCATACAGTCATTATAATTATCGTTCTGTGTATAAGCATATTACTCACGCCTACGTGCATACAGGTCATTATAATTGTCGTTCTGTGTATAAGCATATTACACACGCCTACTTGCATACATGTAATTTTAATTGTCGTTCTGTGTATAGGCATATTGCACACGCCTACGTGCATACAGGTCATTTTAATTGTCGTTCTGTGTATAAGCATATTACACACGCCTACGTGCATACAGGTCATTATAATTGTCGTTCTGTGTATAAGCGTATTACACACGCCTACGTGCATACAGGTCATTTTAATGGTCGTTCTGTGTATAAGCATATTACACACGCCTACGTGCATACAGGTCATTTTAATTGTCGTTCTGTGTATAAGCATATTACACATGCCTACGTGCATACATGTAATTTTAATTGTCGTTCTGTGTATAAGCATATTACACACGCCTACGTGCATACATGTAATTTTAATTGTCGTTCTGTGTATAAGCATATTACACATCCCTACGTGCATACATGTCATTATAATTGTCGTTCTGTGTATAAGCATATTACACACGCCTACGTGCATACATGTAATTTTAATTGTCGTTCTGTGTATAAGCATATTACACACGCCTACGTGCATACAGGTCATTTTAATTGTCGTTCTGTGTATAAGCGTATTACACACGCCAACGTGCATACAGGTCATTTTAATAGTCGTTCTGTGTATAAGCGTATTGCACAAACGTACGTGAATACATGTCATATTTGCCATGTGTTTTCCTTTATTTGATATACTTCTTCACTTGCTTATTGGAAGGTGACATATAATTGCATCGTTCTTGTGCCCTATATACGTCATGTTGGATCGTCATATTTTACGTCACATTTCATGTCGCATTTTAAGTGGATGTTAATATGACAGAAGAGATTTGGTGGACAGTCGTGATTGTAGCTTAATTAAACAACAGTCTGTAACTTATATTTTTTTAACTCATGGAATACAACATTTTAAAGCAAAACAATCTGAGTTCAGAGATACCTGTCAAACCATACCCACATACAACACATCTGCGGCAGACGCCTTTGTCAACACCTGGGTAGGACTTTTATAATATCTAAAATCGAGAATATTTGTTATATTTTCTAAAAGAGTTGAAAACACTGTGGTAAATGGTCATGCGAAATACCAATTGTGTACGGTCCTCATATTAGAATAAAAAGCCATAGTTAGTACCATGATGATAACGCGACAGTACGATGATGATAACGCGACAGTACGATCATGAAAACGCGACAGTACGATGATGATAATGCGACAGTACGATGATGATAACGCTACAGTACGATAATAAAAACGCGACACTACGATGATGATAACGCGACAGTACGATGATGATAACGAGACAGTACGATGATGATAATGCGACAGTACGATGATAACAAATGCGACAGTACGATGATGATAACGCGACAGTACGATGATGATAGCACGACAGTACGATGATGATAATGCGACAGTACGATGATAACAAACGCGACAGTACGATGATGATAACGCGACAGTACGATGATGATGACGCGACAGTACGATGATGATAAAGCGATAGTACGATAATACGATATTACGATGGTTAAAGCACGATAGTATATCGCATTATCATCATCGTACTGTCGTATTATCGCGTTTTCGTTATCGTACTGTCGCGTTATCATCATCGTACTGTCGCGTTTTCACCATCGTAATATCGTAGTATTGTACTGTTGCGTTATCATCATTGTACTGTCGCGTTATCATCATCGTACTATTAAGTATCGCGCTTCAGATCAACACATTCACAGGCGATGGCCCTCATGGTATTCCGTAATTGTCTGCTGCAGATTGACTGTATGTGGGAAGGATTTATATTATACACCCTTCAAAGGATATCGAATGACACAACTCGATAGTGTTCGTCTGCTTTATTGTCGCGTCTACTTCACTCCTATACACTGGTTTAAAAATAGTTGAAGTACACGTTAGAGAGCGTAAGAGAAATTATGAGTTTGTTTACAGACGTTTTAATTTCAAAAGGATCTATAGGTGAGGTTTAATAATCATATCGACGGGCGAATCATTGTCTGCTTGCACGCTACATTAATGTTTTCTGCCTAATTGTCTTCTGCACTCATTTTGCATCATATGGTATCTTTAAAATGTCTTGCTAAAATGAAGGCAATCTGAATGTCAAACAGTTTAGATGTCAGATCAGTCCCAACATTTTGTAGGCTTTGATCTGGATGTAAACTCAACGTTTCACATAGGTTATCAACTGTTGGCGATATTCATCGCTAGCGAGCAAAGGGTTACATTGCGATATGTTTTGAGACGTTTTAATGTCCTTCATTTGTATACAAGAAAGGTTTAACAATCATATCGACTGACGAATCTTTACTATGATAATTTACATATTTACCCTCATGCATATATAATCTGATGAATGTCTAGTCCAAGGTGAACATATAATTGTTCGTTTTCATTATATCAGACACCTTTATGTACAATGTATTCATCAATTCACTAAATATGTATACAACAAACAGAATAGTTGTCATGGACCAAGGCACCATATCTTAAATTATAACACTGTCAGAAGTATATTGGATATTGGATAATATATTATTTCCCTCATATGTCGTACACTTGAAACGTTTGTACCGATAGCCACACAAACCAGTATCTTTAATAAATATACCACAAAAAGAATGTACCTCCGTCTTTGAGAACGATATTTACACAGCCGATGATATTTTGAATGATATACAATTGGTTCCTCTTACCAATCAGTACTTTAACTTAAGATAATGATTTCAGTTAAACACAAGAGTTGGTGTATTAGCCCGGTTTCTATAGTCAATAAAACCTCGTTAACCTTTTCCCACACGTATATGTAGTCGACACCTTTTCAGCAGACGACTTTTGAATAAATTGTGGATATTGATTATAGAGTAAATATATTCTCACAATCAGCAATGTTGTCAAGTTATATAGAATTGCTTTGTTCTTCCCTCGATGTTTTCAAAGTCGTCTGTTGCATAGTTTGTATATTTTGACGACCGAGTTTTAAAACGGTTTACCCTTTCCGCGACATAACCAACTTTCCACGTCTTTAATAGCAGGTAATATTTGAAACATTGTGTCAATTGATTGAATGGGGTTTAACGCCGTGTTTAACAATTTCTCAGTCGGAAAGAAAGTTTGCCCAGCCGGGATTCGAACTCACAACCCCAGGATTGACAGCCCGCGTCATTACCGACTGAGCTACCGGGACTCCATAAAACAATGTGTCAAAAGAAAGATTTATATCACAATCATTTTTTACTATTTGCAATTTGCATCCTCTGATTTGTTTAATAAAGCTTTACATATAATATATGTAATATATTCATGAATTACAAAAACATTGTTACACATTGTATTTGAGTTTTATAAAATATCTTTAAATATATTTGAATTCGGATTCACCAACTCTCCAGAAGACGACTTCATTAACACTGGGCATATATATGGAAATCTCTAATTAACGAAAACATTTGAATTATACTTGACAACTATGTTGCAAAAGGAGAAAGTGTTCATTATTTTGAGCAATTTTGTTGCCACATTGTTTTCAAATTCCGTCTACTATAGATGCGTTAAAAAACGTTTGTGAATATGTTTATAAAAAAAGGAATTGATGCCGATTAATTTACTATTTCCTTCATACAAAATAATGTAGACACATCTGCAAAAGAAGGGTTTCAGTAAAAGAACCAATAAAAGTAATGAATTGCTAAAACGAGCATTTTCCTCTGACTTACAATGTTTTAAATCTGTTCTCAAATAAATATATGAGTTTTGATGACTATGCATCGTATGACTCATAATGAGCACTTTCTGCTTTTGCCACAATGCTTTCAAGTGTGTTCATTGATAATAAACAATATTCAATAATTATGATTTGATTTATTAAAGTTTTTTTCATGCCCAGGTTGATCGATTGATTTGGGTTTAACGCCGTTTTCAACAATTTTTCAGTCATATCACGGCGATCAGTTCACCTACTCATGCGTTTCCTGGTTTTCCAACACCAGTACACCACACAACATACTTTCCAAGCAACTGGCTGCTTTTCCACATTGACTGTTAAACAGCCCATTGGTGAAAGACGAATGACGCAGGTCTCAATGTCTTTTGTCAAACATCGGAAAGAATGTTGGTCGAACTCACAACCCCTGGATTGACAACCCGCTCGGTATTGACTGAGCTACAGAGGCTCGGCTTCATGTCCAGATGTTTTCAATGTGTATGTTTTGTAAGTGGTAAAATTGTCCTTAACGTTTATGTTTATATAATAGCTTTTATTTTGTCAAATTGGACTATGGATATCAGACAACATGAAGTGAACTTTAAAGGTGATCGGTGGTTGATATTTAAAAAAAAAAATTGCTGTTCGATGGTTGTTTGAAAACAATATGACCTTCATATTTATAGTTATAAAATCTCGTTACGGTTTACTCAGATACTTTTTGTAACATTAATGTTATACTTTCAGGAAAACCATAATGGGTTTTTTTAATATTGAAAATAAATCAAAGCAAAAATAAATTTAGTGTTCAATGCATATAGTGTTCGGTAAACCATCATTCACTAGTGTGTAATAAATTAGATTTGGGATCGAAAAACAAAGACACGTTGAAGATAATGAATGTTTATCAAGTGCTCCAGGAAAACAAACCTTAACGTAATTATTATACATGTGTAACAACGCCTGTCTGCTATGTATCAAAATGGATACTGCTCTATAAACGTACCTTCTACCACTTATTGACGAACTGTGCATTGCAAGATCAGGTTGCGCAGATACGCGGACTGCTCTGAATCTAGACTTTCCGCAAACGAGTCTTCCACAAATTGGATAACAGTCTATGTAGGAAAGCAGCCTGTTGCTTGGATATAATGTTGTGAGGAGTGCTAGTTTACGAAAGCAAGGAAACACTTTAGTTGGTGAACTAGTCCCAATGATATAACTAAAAAAATGTAAAACTAAAAAGGACTTTAATAAGAAAACTATATGGCATTAACTTTTGTGTTTACACTAGTTGCTATCTAAACACGGAAGAAAATAAGGAAACATGAAAAGAAAAAATATTGAAACATATTGCAGTTAAATTAACTATCCTAGGTAAACAGTGTAGGTTATATGTATTTATAATGTATATTATGATAATTAAAAACTCTGACTTCGTTGTTTTCGTTACATGTTGATTCAGTTTTGTAGCTACTATTCTAATCGGAATTCATAACTATCCAATCTGGTTTGCTAACGATTGTTCAAAATATCCGTCGTTAAGAGTACGTTGGTCATGCGCATGTAAAATGTTTGGTTAACCCTTTCCCACATATCCAAAATATAAAGCAGATTACTTTGAAAAGGATCTAGGTAAAATATGGTAAATATGTATAATTAAAGTATATTCATTGAATAGAGCTTATTATATTTTGGCAAATAAAGAATGTGCTCATAATGAACAATTACTTATTTTTTCAAATTGTATTTTAAAAGTCGTCTGCTGCAGATGGAAAAGGATATATCGCGCCGTTTAATATTGTCATCGTATGAATTGCTAAACCCTTCGCCACAGTGATCACATCAATAGACATTATTCTGCTGTATTTTGCAGTTTCTGATGGACATTTAAATTCTTCTTATATTAAGGCACAACTTGCCCTTCATAAACGATTTCTCTCTTAACAGGGAGTATAAAACTCAAAGGTCTATGTATAATTGGAATCTAATCCTTTAGACTGAATTATCAATGTCCATTGTGCAACATTTAATAGTTAAAAAACGATGCGAAAAATAGATAAGTAAGGTTCAATAATATATGTATTCATAAACATATTAAATTAGTATATATTTCCTTCATACATAAGTGTTTCAACGAATTATTTGTTCCAGATGAATGGCTTGATTTCCTTTCGCCTTATATTAGGTAACTATGCACATTTGTATACGAATTCAGTGATTCAAATTGAGCAGTGATCACATCAATATATAAAGCTGTGTTTCTATTTTGAAGTGTTTTTTTTTTCACATTTAAATTTGTATCTTTGTAAGAAAATGAAGTGTTTGTTTATTAACAGTATTCATTGCTGAAAGGGATTCCAGGATAATTAATTGAATCTGAATAGTTTAGATTAAATCATTAATGTTCATTGTACAACAACTAAATGTTAGGAACGTTCATGATGATAAACGAAACATTCGGCAAAATATTCCCACAAGTAGACACAGTTTAACGCTTCTTTTTCCTTTTGCAAACATTGTGGCAACATGAGGAGTTGCTCATACTGGTTACTTTCAACGTATAACACAACCATGATTTCAATGTATTCTGCTGTGAATTTCTTGTATATAGGAAAGGGTTAAACTATAAACCAATAACAATATCAAATCGATTTGGAGAACCTTGTCTCTTTGCACGCTTAATAAGTTGTATCTGCTTAATCGTTGTCTGCAATAATTTTGCAACATATATTTTACCTGCAATAAAATCAATCAGTTTAGATCTCAAATCAGCCCCCAAATGTTGTAAAGTCTGATCTGGAATCCAGCTCAACGTGTTGCATAGGTTATCAACGATTAGCGACAATCATCGCTAGCGAGCAAAGAGGTACCTTGTGAGTTTATTTAGAAACCTTACACATTGTAATTTCCCTAATTGCATATAATTAAGGTTAAACTGTCACATCGATTGGTGAAAAAGATAATTAATTCACATATTTAGTGAAGACGTAATTAATTACCCTCGTACATCAGTGTTCTGTGAGAAGTTAAGTCCCAGGTAAACATATAAGTTTTCATTTGCCTTATATCGCAAATTGTCAGCCGAGCATAGTCGGGACTATATATATTGACGCAAATGAAGGCATTTTGAACAATACACAATTGTAATCTCTCACCAATCAGTACTTTAACTGTACTTCAGTCTAACACAATGTTTGATATTAGACCTGTACTTGATTGTGAACACTGGTAGCTGAGAGGTGTCAGTCGAAAACTGCGCTGAATTTCAGTATGAGATCAGTGAAGACTCAGACGAGACTGTGCGTACCTCTTTACTGTCCGCTTGTCAACTCGCACGTGATATGAAATAATAAAGGGTGCTGTAGAATAATAGCTCCACGTCGTTTTACGTAAACTACGGTTTATGTGATAACAAAATAAAATCAGATGAGTCTTCTTATTGCATGACGCGCCTCGTTTCTATAGGCAAATATACAATAGATAGAATCAATGGACAATTCAGCGTTATCCTTCCCCATAAAGTTACGTATTTTTACGCGTTTCGAGAAGATGTTTTTTGAAAACATTGTGGTGATAATGGAGATATAATATACTTTTATTAAGACATTTCCCCATTTGACATACTGTTCTTATCTCTATTCAATGAAAACACGTTAAAGGTGAAATGCAATGCAGAATTGTGTATATCAATTATAACCGTACGCTTATTCAGTAATTGTGTACAAATACATCGGAAAAATCCATTCCTCGGTATCTTTACTTAAATTGGCGCTATTAATGAAATACGCAACGTGATTTACTGTACTTTTTCATTTTTCCAATAATCAAATTTCGCGCATGCGCAGTCCGCTCGTTACTGATGACGTCATTCGTTGACAACTCGACCATATCTGTAATGGAGACTAGTGAAATTATGCAAGGTTTAGAAGAAACAGATGCGATTTCTGTATTAATTCCAGCAATTACGAGTGTTAAACCGTACCAAATTGAACCAAGAAGACCATTGACACCTATTTGTATCGTCCTTTTCGGAAATTCAATCTTCCAGCGATGAGAACGAGTACGATGAAAATGATCGTTTGGACAATACAAATTGATAGGAAAATTTCTTGTTTTATTCAAAGCTGAAATCGTTTTCCTCCCATTCTTTGTTTTCAAATATCTTCAAAGTTACTTCGTTGGTTTATATATTTAGCCATTTCGTTTGATCAAAACGATATTAACATATAACCAGAGACATATAAACATATGTTTTGATATGTCTCTGATATAACCGAGCAGGCATTTTCGAAGTTGAACATTTCTACTAAAGCAGCAGTAAACTTTGGAGTCTTTTCAACAAAAAATGCAAGTAAATATGGTAAATGCTTTCAAAATATATAAGTACTATAACATAAATATAACTTTTTTTTATCGAAGTTGAAAACATAAGTGGGAAAATAGAAATAATTTGCCATGGGAAATTTCTTCTTTTCCAATAAATACAATATATCTACAACTTTTTTTCACAGGATGTACAGAAATGTAGCCTGCCGAAGGCTTACAGGATGGATATGGCATAGACTTGGAAGGAGTGTGCGGAAAGTCCTACTAGCCTATGCTGTGGAGAAGATCAGACAAAAGTGGCCCTCTGAGCAGTACACTGGATTTAAATATGCTAGAGACTATTCAATAATTATTGTTTTGACATATGACCCATGTGGAATAATGTGATAACATTTAAACCAGTAAAAATATATATTGTTGTATTTACAATTCCATGTCTACATTGTTGCAAACTGTGAATGCATTGTTAAATATTTCCCACTTGCACCTGACTAATGAAGTCATTATGAAAAATTATGTTTTTCCTGAAAAAGGAGAAAATTTCCCATAAAGATTAATTTTTCCTTTATTCATAGAGAATTTGCATAATTTACACAGATCTTGATGCTGTCTTCTGCTTCCGATTTTCAGTTTGCAGGACATGGTTAATTCTTTCCACTGCTCATGCCTATAATATATTGATAGCTACACTTGAAAACATTGTTTGCTTAATTAACCCTTTCCCACCTTTAGACGCTTTCTGACGCCTCTGCAGCAGACGACTTTTGAAAAAATTATTGCAAAAGTAGAAATTGCTCATGATTGGACAAAATATTTCAACTTTGTTTAACAGTCAACCCTTTCCCTCATACAACAATTCTGCAGCAGACGACTTTGAACATTTTTGTCAAAAAATAGAAAATCTCTATAATTGAATGGACAAAGTATGACTAAAAGTTGAAAACATTGTGGGAAAAGGAGAAATTGCAGATTTGTTGTATGTGAGGAAGGATTAAAATGAGCAATTTCTCCCTTTCCCAATATGCTTGGAGCTTCTAGACTAAAATATAAATTACATTTAAAAGCAACTGTCATCTGCCCACACTTATATCAATTTGAGCAGTATGCAGGGAAACTAATCTAAGTGTAGCTATCAAATTGTCACCCTTTACATCCTTCCTACATGAATCAATCAATATTAACAATGGTGACATCTACCTTGACTGTTTGTTGTTTATAGCAGAGCTAGATCAAACAGCACATTTGTTAAGACTGATCTTGAACTACATTACTCTCGAAAGTCCACATAGTTGGTTTTACTAGATTATGGATCATACTAAGAGTTGTTTGCTCTTTCAGGAACTAAATTAAACATAAGGATTGATTTATTGTTTTGTGTTCAGGTTTAATCTACCATATTTTTGCGTAGATGTGTTTAAAATCGTTTGGTAGATTTACTTTGTATTAGAAAGGGTGGTTATACGAGCTATAATATATTCTACCCTTACATAGCCCCCCAAAGCAGATACTATTTGAAATCATCGTGCAAATAGAAGGGATTCCTTATTATTTTTAATTTGTTACTGTTATAGAATCATGATTCATCGTCTGCTTTTAATTCAATGACAATACAAATATATTTGAATAGGTAATTTTTAAAACTCTGTTTTCTTTCATTTTTGAACTAGTTTATATAGTCGTTACATCGAATGATCATTATTTGAGTCAAGTCAAAATCATTATATTTGAAGTTATGATTTAATTAGCATCGAGAATAATCAGTGTTTTTGTATAGAGGCTTGCCGAATGTTTGTGCGAGTAACAAGGGAAGTGCAAACATGTTTGCCAAATACTGTGCTAAGGCGCATTAAGGTATCGCTAAATCTCGAAAAACAAACAAACTGTTTTTGATAATTCATACAGTTAAATAAAGAGTAAACGAACTGTTCAATGGGTTTTTAAAATTACTTTCATATCTATTCGGATACATTTCGTGACATTAATGTTATATTTTCAGTAAGACCATAATGTTCTCGAAATTAAGTGTTCGCAAACCATCATTCAATAATGTGTAATAATATACCAGCACTAGATGAAAGCAAAGACACGTTTATAACAATGATTCGGTAAAAGGTGCGCCGGGAAAGAAAACCTTCACTTAATTATAATACACTCGGAAAAACGCCAGCCTGTCCATGCAAGCTAAGTATTCAAATGGAACTGCTTGGCAAAAGTTTCTTCTACCATCAATCGGCGAACTGTGCATAGCCATATCAGGTTGGGGAGATACGCGAACTGATCAGTATCTACACTATTCACAAACTGTGAGTGTGGATAACTGTCTATGTAAAAAAAATAGCTAGTTGTGTGGAGTGCTTGTGTAAGAAAGCCAGGAAAAACATGGGTTAGTGGAATGGTCCCCGTGATATAACTGAACTAGTGTTGGAAAGGACGTTAAACATCAATCGTCGCTTTACTTTAATTAAAAAGGACCTTAATTCAGTAAGAAATCTATATTGCATTACATTATGTGTTTACACTGGTTGCTATCTCAACATTGAGGTAAACAAGGGAAACATGAAAATAAAAAAATCTTGAAACCTATTGCAAATCCAATTAACTATCCGCCGTAAACGGAGCAGGCTAAATATATTTATGAAATAGAATATGATAATTATAAACACTTACTTCGTTGCTTTCGTTACATGTTGATTAAGTTTTGTAGATACTATTCTAAACAGAATTCAGAACAGAACAGAACAGAACAGAAATTTTAATTGACATTAAGCATACAAGCTCATAGTCACATAAAACATACATATAAATATACATACAACAGAAAATGGCATGTCATTTAATACATACATATATATACATACATAGCATTTTTTTCATATTTTATACATTTTGGTTGAAACGTGAGAATACTTCCGCTTATTTTTACTTATTCCTGGAACATATAGCATCCAGTACTGGTCATATACTAGTATTTCATGTTTTACCTTTCCCTTTCAGAATCTACACAAATCCGATGATATTTGTTACAAAAGCATTTATTTATTCCTTGTTTTATTTTATTTTTGAAGTCATTTTCGGGAAAGAAGAAATCGTGTTCACATTCCTGCTTTTCCCACAATGTCTTCCATCCTCGATCTTTGGTTGTTTCTTCAGATGTTTTCTATTTACGTCAACATGGCATATCTAATACATGGTACTCATTGACATTATATATACATAGACTAGTTTATACATGTACATATATAAACATTGAACAGATTATTGGTATTTTACACTTAAGTATTCAAAGACACTTAAAGAATTCATACTTATCCAATCTGTTTTGTGAACGATATCTATCGTTTAGAGTACCGTCGGTCATGCGCATGTGCAATGTTCGGTTAACCCTTTCAACATATCCAAAACATGCAACAGATGACTTTGAACAATAACTATAGAAAATATGGTAAATATGTATAAATCAAAGTATATTTATTGAATAGAGCTTCATACATTTTGGCAAATAAATAATATGCTCATAATGAACAATAACTTATTTTGGCAAATTGTTTTCAAAAGACGTCTGCTGCAGATGGCAATTTCAATTTCTTTATTTCTTTACATTCTTCTGCTGTATTTCGCAATTTCTGATTTACATTCATTCTTCTTAAATTAAGGCACGCATTGAGCTTCATAAACAGGGAGTATATACCACTCAGAGGTCCATGTACAATTATAACCTAATCATTTAGACTGAGTTATTTATGTTCATTGTACAAAAACTAATAGTTAAAAACCGTTGCGAAGTAACCAGTAAGGTTCAATAATGATATCGATACCTATCTTAAATATATGTATTCATAGACATATTGAATTAGTATATATTTCCCTCATACCTGTGTTTTAACAAATTGTTATTAACATGTGAACGTATTCATTTTTATTTGCTTTATATACTATAACAATGCGGATTTATATACGAATTCGGTGATTTAAAATTGAGTGGGACCAAGGTACTATATGTTAACATATTTAACAGTCAATGGTATATTGTAGAATATAGATTTTACCTCATACGACCCGGGTCACATCAAACACTTTAAACAAGGTAGTAAAAGCTTTCCCTCCGTGTCGCTCAGTGCTATTGCGTAAGCAGCGCGACTGACTTTCTGGTATCAGGACACGCTGTGATAGAATTGAACAATTGTTGAAAGCGGTGTAAAACAAATCCCTCATAAGTCATAATGATGACGAATTTCTTTTCATCGACACATACTTATGACATGTTTTATAATTATTATTCCACACACAAAATGTTTGTCGGGACCTATCTATTTAGTTAAGTATATTTTTTGTTACATCTTTTTAGAAAAAAGCTTTCAGCTTTCAATATTTTCGCTCGGTGTCTTCTTCCTGGAGACTTAACCAATACTCGCGCGGTTTATGTGTAAAATACCTCAAGGCAGACCCCATTCATCACCTATCTATTTACACGGGCAATGGTCTATTGAAGAAGTAATATGAGTTCATGAAAAAGGTACAAATAGTCTTTTGTGAACAGTATAGATCAAAATCAGTCTGTGCATCCTCTCATTCTGGTCAAGATCTACACTTTTCATATATTATTTACACAGTTCTGATATAAAACTCCGTCGTCTTGTGTAGATTCTGATAAGACCGATCAGGTGGACAATTTGATCTGAACCTTCACTTTCGAAATGCCAACTTGTATCCTATCTCATACACGGGCTCATATATCCTCTCATTAAGCAGTGTTCTGAGGAATGTTCATATGTTATTATGTATCTTACCATTTCTCATACACGGACTCATATTTCCTCTCATTAAGCAGTGTTCTGACGAATGTTCAGTCATATGTTATTATGTATCTTACCATTTCTCATACACGGGTTCATATATCCTCTCATTAAGCAGTGTTCTGACGAATGTTCAGTTATATGTTGCTATGTATCTTACCATTTCTCATACACGGATTCATATATCCTCTCATTAAGCAGTGTTCTGACGAATGTTTAGTCATATGTTACTATGTGACTTACCATTTCTCATACACGTGCTCATATCTCCTCTCATTAAGCAGTGTTCTGACGAATGTTCAGTTATATGTTGCTATGTATCTTACCATTTCTCATACACGGGTTCATATATCCTCTCATTAAGCAGTGTTCTGACGAATGTTTAGTCATATGTTACTATGTATCTTACCATTTCTCATACACGGGCTCAAATATCCTCTCATTAAGCAGTGTTCTGACGAATGTTCAGTCATATGTTACTATGTATCTTACCATTTCTCATACACGGGTTCATATATCCTCTCATTAAGCAGTGTTCTGACGAATGTTCAGTCATATGTTACAATGTATCTTACCATTTCTCATACACGGGTTCATATATCCTCTCATTAAGCAGTGTTCTGACGAATGTTCATTCATATGTTACAATATGACTTACCATTTCTCATACACGTGCTCATATGTCCTCTCATTAATCAGTGTTCTGACGAATGTTTAGTCATATGTTACTATGTGACTTACCATTTCTCATACACGTGCTCATATGTCCTCTCATTAAGCAGTGTTCTGACGAATGTTCAGTTATATGTTGCTATGTATCTTACCATTTCTCATACACGGATTCATATATCCTCTCATTAAGCAGTGTTCTGACGAATGTTTAGTCATATGTTACTATGTATCTTACCATTTCTCATACACGGGTTCATATATCCTCTCATTAAGCAGTGTTCTGACGAATGTTCAGTCATATGTTACTATGTATATTACCATTTCTCATACACGGGCTCATATATCCTCTCATTAAGCAGTGTTCTGACGAATGTTCAGTCATATGTTACTATGTATATTACCATTTCTCATACACGGGTTCATATATCCTCTCATTAAGCAGTGTTCTGACGAATGTTCAGTCATATGTTACAATGTATCTTACCATTTCTCATACACGGGTTCATATATCCTCTCATTAAGCAGTGTTCTGACGAATGTTCAGTCATATGTTACAATATGACTTACCATTTCTCATACACGTGCTCATATGTCCTCTCATTAATCAGTGTTCTGACGAATGTTTAGTCATATGTTACTATGTGACTTACCATTTCTCATACACGTGCTCATATGTCCTCTCATTAAGCAGTGTTCTGACGAATGTTCAGTTATATGTTGCTATGTATCTTACCATTTCTCATACACGGATTCATATATCCTCTCATTAAGCAGTGTTCTGACGAATGTTTAGTCATATGTTACTATGTATCTTACCATTTCTCATACACGGGTTCATATATCCTCTCATTAAGCAGTGTTCTGACGAATGTTCAGTCATATGTTACTATGTATATTACCATTTCTCATACACGGGCTCATATATCCTCTCATTAAGCAGTGTTCTGACGAATGTTCAGTCATATGTTACTATGTGACTTACCATTTCTCATAAACGTACTCATATATCCTCTCATTAAGCAGTGTTCTGACGAATGTTCAGTCATATGTTACTATGTGACTTACCATTTCTCATACACGTACTCATATATCCTCTCATTAAGCAGTGTTCTGACGAATGATCAGTCATATGTTACTATGTATCTTACCATTTCTCATACACGGGCTCATATATCCTCTCATTAAGCAGTGTTCTGACGAATGTTCAGTCATATGTTACTATGTCACTTGTCATTTGTCATACACGGGTTTGTATATCCTCTCATTAAGCAGTGTTCTGACGAATGTTCAGTCATATGTTACAATGTATATTACCATTTCTCATACACGGGTTCATATATATCCTCTCATTAAGCAGTGTTCTGACGAATTTTCAGTCATATGTTACAATGTATCTTACCATTTCTCATACACGGGTTCATATATCCTCTCATTAAGCAGTGTTCTGACGAATGTTCAGTCATATGTTACTATGTAACTTACCATTTCTCATACACAGGTTCATATATCCTCTCATTAAACAGTGTTCTGACGAATGTTCAGTCATATGTTACAATGTATCTTACCATTTCTCATACACGGACTCATATGTCCTCTCATTAAGCAGTGATCTGACGAATGTTCAGTCATATGTTACTATGTATCTTACCATTTCTCATACACAGGCTCAAATATCCTCTCATTAAGCAGTGATCTGACGAATGTTCAGTCATATGTTACTATGTATCTTACCATTTCTCATACACGGGTTCATATATCCTCTCATTAAGCAGTGTTCTGACGAATGTTCAGTCATATGTTACTATGTCACTTACCATTTCTCATACAAGGGCTCATATATCCTCTCATTAAGCAGTGATCTGACGAATGTTCAGTCATATGTTAATATGTCACTTACAATTTCTCATACACAGGCTCAAATATCCTCTCATTAAGCAGTGATCTGACGAATGTTCAGTCATATGTTACTATGTCACTTACCATTTCTCATACAAGGGCTCATATATCCTCTCATTAAGCAGTGATCTGACGAATGTTCAGTCATATGTTACTATGTATCTTACAATTTCTCATACACAGGCTCAAATATCCTCTCATTAAGCAGTGATCTGACGAATGATCAGTCATATGTTACAATGTATCTTACCATTTCTCATACACGGGTTCATATATCCTCTCATTAAGCAGTGTTCTGACGAATGTTCAGTCATATGTTACTATGTATCTTACCATTTCTCATACACGGGTTCATATATCCTCTCATTAAGCAGTGTTCTGACGAATGTTCAGTCATATGTTACTATGTATCTTACCATTTCTCATACACAGACTCATATTTCCTCTCATTAAGCAGTGTTCTGACGAATGTTCAGTCATATGTTACTATGTAACTTACCATTTCTCATACATGGGTTCATATATCCTCTCAATAAGCAGTGTTCTGACGAATGTTCAGTCATATGTTACTATGTATCTTACCATTTCTCATACACAGGCTCAAATATCCTCTCATTAAGCAGTGTTCTGACGAATGTTCAGTCATATGTTACTATGTATCTTACCATTTCTCATACACGGGTTCATATATCCTCTCATTAAGCAGTGTTCTGACGAATGTTCAGTCATATGTTACTATGTATCTTACCATTTCTCATACACGGGTTCATATATCCTCTCATTAAGCAGTGTTCTGACGAATGTTCAGTCATATGTTACTATGTATCTTACCATTTCTCATACACGGGTTCATATATCCTCTCATTAAGCAGTGTTCTGACGAATGTTCAGTCATATGTTACTATGTATCTTACCATTTCTCATACACAGACTCATATATCCTCTCATTAAGCAGTGTTCTGACGAATGTTCAGTCATATGTTACTATGTATATTACCATTTCTCATACACAGACTCATATTTCCTCTCATTATGCAGTGTTCTGACGAATGTTCAGTCATATGTTACTATGTATCTTACCATTTCTCATACACACGCTCATATATCCTCTCATTAAGCAGTGTTCTGACGAATGTGTAGTCATATGTTACTATGTATCTTACCATTTCTCATACACAGGCTCAAATATCCTCTCATTAAGCAGTGTTCTGACGAATGTTCAGTCATATGTTACTATGTATCTTACCATTTCTCATACACGGGTTCATATATCCTCTCATTAAGCAGTGTTCTGACGAATCTTCAGTCATATGTTACTATGTCACTTACCATTTCTCATACACAGGCTCAAATATCCTCTCATTAAGCAGTGTTCTGACGAATGTTCAGTCATATGTTACTATGTATCTTACCATTTCTCATACACGGGTTCATATATCCTCTCATTAAGCAGTGTTCTGACAAATGTTCAGTCATATGTTACTATGTATCTTACCATTTCTCATACACAGACTCATATTTCCTCTCATTAAGCAGTGTTCTGACGAATGTTCAGTCATATGTTATTATGTATCTTACCATTTCTCATACACAGGCTCAAATATCCTCTCATTAAGCAGTGTTCTGACGAATGTTGAGTCATATGTTACTATGTAACTTACCATTTCTCATACAAGGGCTTACATTTCCTCTCATTAAGCAGTGTTCTGACGAATGTTCAGTCATATGTTACTATGTATCTTACCATTTCTCATACAAGGGCTTATATATCCTCTCATTAAGCACTATGTATCTTACCATTTCTCATACACGGGCTCATATTTCCTTTCATTAAGCAGTGATCTGACGAATGTGTAGTCATATGTTACTATGTATCTTACCATTTCTAATACATGGGCTCATATTTCCTCTCATTAAGCAGTGTTCTGACGAATGTTTTGTCATATGTTACTATGTAACTTACCATTCGGCAGCAACGATAGTAACATGTTTAAATACTGCGATAAACCTTTTAACACACATAAAACCCCGAGCCCCGGTAGCGACGTGGGTTGTCAACCAACCCAAGGGTTATAAGTTCAGACCCCAGCATGGTCATCATTCTTTCTGACACTTGACAACAGTCACTGCGATACACATCATGTGCCATTCTCTAAAATTATATGTGAACAAGATGTGTTTGTGAAACACTGATGCCCCCGAATGGCAACATCTAGGTCAAAGGTCAAGGTCGCCAGGTCAAAAATGTTGGTACTGACAGAAAGGTCATGTCACAAGGAATACACATGTGAAATATGGTAGCCGTACCTGTTATGGTTCAAAAGTAGTGGTCAAAGTTAAAAAAAAATCTAGAATGGCAACATCTAGGTCAAAGGTCAAGGTCGAAAGGTGAACAATTTTGGTATTGACAGAAAGGTCATGTCACAAGGTATACACATGTGAAAAATGGTAGCCGTACCTGTTATGGTTCAAAAGAAGTGGTCAAGGTTAAAGTTTATTTTCGAGAATGGCAACATCTAGGTCAAAGGTCAAGGTCGCAAGGTGAAAATTGTTGGTGCTGACAGAAAGGTCATGTCACAAGCTGTTATGGTTCAAAAGTAGTGCTCAAGGTTAAAGTTTTTTTCGAGAATGGCAACATCTAGGTCAAAGGTCAAGGTCGCAAGGTTAAACATGTGGTACTGACAGAAAGGTCATGTCAAAAGGAATACACATGTGAAATATGGTAGCCGTACCTGTTATGGTTCAAAAGTAATGGCCAAGGTTAAAGTTTTTTTTCGAGAATGGCAACATCTAGGTCAAAGGTCAAGGTCGCAAGGTCAAAAATGTTGGTACTGACAGAAAGGTCATGTCACAAGGAATACGGCAACATCTAGGTCAAAGGTCAAGGTCGCAAGGTCAAAAATGTTGGTACTGACAGAAAGGTCATGTCACAAGGAATACACATGTGAAATATGGTAGCCGTACCTGTTATGGTTCAAAAGTAATGGCCAAGGTTAAAGTTTTTTTCAAGAATGGCAACATCTAGGTCAAAGGTCAAGGTTGCATGGTCAAAAATGTTGGTACTGACAGAAAGGTCATGTCACAAGCAATACACATGTGAAATATGGTAGCCCTACCTGTTATGGTTCAAAAGAAATGGCCAAGGTTAAAGTTTTTTTCGAGAATGGCAACATCTAGGTCAAAGGTCAAGGTCGCAAGGTCAAAAATGTTGATACTGACAGAAAGGTCATGTCACAAGGAATACACATGTGAAATATGGTAGCCATAGCTGTTATGGTTCAAAAGTAATGGCCAAGGTTAAAGTTGTTTTCGAGAATGGCAACATCTAGGTTTAAGGTCAAGGTCGCAAGGTCAAAAATGTTGGTACTGACAGAAAGGTCATGTCACAAGGAATACACATGTGAAATATGGTAGCCGTACCTGTTATGGTTCAAAAGAAATGGCCAAGGTTAAAGTTGTTTTCGAGAATGGCAACATCTAGGTCAAAGGTCAAGGTCGCAAGGTCAAAAATGTTGGTACTGACAGAAAGGAAATGTCACAAGGAATACACATGTGAAATATGGTAGCCGTACCTGTTATGGTTCAAAAGTAGTGGTCAAGGTTAACGTTTTTTTTGTGCAGACAGACAGACGTGCAGACAGGCCAAAAACTATATGCCCACCGAATCTATGATTCCGGGGGGATAAAAAGCAGCCAGTTGCTTTGAAAGACTGTTTTGTGGGAAACTGGTGTGAAAACGCGTAGCAATACACGAGTTGTGACTAGTCTCCGTGATTTGGTTGAAAATTGTTAAAATGGCGTTAAATCCAAATAAAACAATCATAAATATAAGGTTCCCCAGCTGTCTTTGAAAACACCGATGCAATGGAGGAAAAGCTTTATAGTAAATATAATCGTTATAACGAAAATATTGTGGCAACAGAATGGATTGCTCATTATGATAAATCTTTACTTAGGCCACAATATTGTCAAAAATCTTTTGTTGATGAATTTATAATGGATAGAGATGTCGATCCAGGGGTTGACAGTTCAAGTTCAAGCTGAGTCAACCTACTTCCCGAATGTCATAGACTACTTTTACCAGAGAATTTGTAATTGTCCTAGTAGCTTGAAAAAAGTATAGATCAGAGTATGACCATGCAGTTTGAGGGAATATCCCTTAAGCCATGATAAATGCATTAACATATAAAATATGTATATGTTATTGTTTTGAACTAATCAATATCCCTTGAAAATTTATGTAGAGGGTGAATTAAAGAAGGTTTTTGCCAAACTATCCTGACATAATGCATTGATCTTAAACCACTCTGGAAAGAGCGACATAATGAATTATTAAGCCAAATTATCTTGAAACAATTAATTAATACATATCATGACTTGAATCATTGTATGGATGGTCACATAATAAAGGAAGATTAATGCAACGGTGTTGGTGTTATAACTTTGAAATTGAAATTATACGAGCAACTTCTTCTCTTTCTCATGCCACCTGAGGATAATATTTTTCAACCAATCAATATGATTTGAATGTTTTTTTATAGAGGGTTACATAAGGAACTTTCCTACCAAATTATAAAGAAATAAGAAAATGCCTTAACATTGTGTCACTTTACTTCTTTTCTTATGCAGCAGTTCCCAAAATTTAAAACAGAATTTATTCCTTTAAACATTTTGAAAGAGGACACCAAACAAATATTTCTTTTGCAGTTCAGTTAAAATTGGTCAAGTAGTTTTAAAGCAGCTGTTGTTTAAATAAATGGTTGCTGATTGATATTGCATAATGGATGGAGGATTATCACAAAAGCTCACATTGAGGATGTTGTGCTTGAATTGCTAAAACCAAATATAAATGTCAGTTAATTGATTAAATTGTATGTATTTAGCTACAGTGTCATTTTGTCCCCACTGAGATTTGAACTCAGAACTCCTGGCTAGATCAGGTGTTTTACCAGTTAAAACTATAAGGTCTAAAAATGTAGCTAAACACATTTAAATTACACTCAAGATTGTCCCCAAAGAAAGTCACAAATGGTTAATGCCTCAATTTCTTTACCAAAAAAGGGAATTCCTAAAAGATCAGAGCCTGTGATAGTATAATTGTGGTTTAAAATGTCTAATAAATGATGTTTTTCTTAACATTGAATTGTTATCTTTCAACACTTTTTTATTCTAATTACCATTTAGACTTATTCAACCATGTCCTTTATACCATCTCACCTATTTCCTATGTTAAACATGAGCATAAGAAGTTTTTTCAATGCATTTACAAGGGAAAAAAGGAATGTTTTTTTCAGGATTGAAATAATTTAATCAATATTTGAAGAGACTCACCAAAGGAACAATAGGGCCAATTAATTTTTAAATCAGGCCACTATTTTCATAAATTATGCATTTTCATTGTAAAGAGGACAACCATTAAGGAACATTCTTATGAAGGTTGATTGCAATTGACCAAGTGGATTAGGAGGATACATTGTTTAACCTTTTCCCACTTGTGGATGACATTTGACATCACTGTCGCAAAGGGAGATAACGCTCATGATGAGCATGTTATCCTTTTGCAAATATATTAATATATTGGGAAAACACATACCGGGTATACAAAAAGTAAAACTAAAACAAAGACATTCGGTAGACTGACTCCGAGATTGCATATTGTTATTTTTATGAATTATCTCACATTTTTATCACGAAAACATGGCGTCTCCCTGCGGGTTTTGTTTATAGATATCGTGCACCTGCTGTAATCTTGTTCTCTGGGAGACTTCGCGTGAATTTTATTATTTGGTAAGTAGCAGTATCGCATTTGTGTTATTTTAGGTCTCTGGAATGTATACGTGGAATGGCATTAGCTAAATTGGAAAACATTGTATTTTATAATCACATCATAAATAGTAATGGGCTTTTTGCACTGTTCCTTTATCCCTTTTCCCGCCTGCAGACGCGTTTGAATGCATTTGTAACAGACAATTTAATAAAAAACATTGTGAAAAAACTGTTGTGTAATTTCCGTGTTAACTAACATTTTTACGAAGAGCAAGAGGGCCATGATGACCCTAGTTCACTCACCTGAATTATGCAATTTACTGCAATGCAAAACACATCAAAACAATTATTCTGAATGCAACCTCCACAGTATTAACAAAACTGTCCTTCATTTGACCTAATGATCTATATTTGTTTACCTGATATGACCCATATTCCAACATGGACTATATATCATCAAGACGACATTCTAACAAAGTTTCAACTTGCTCAAAGTAAAAATGCGGCCTCCAGAGTTTGAACAATATTTTCCTTTATTGACATAGTTTCTGACCCATAATAAACCCATATTTGAACTTGATTTAGATATAATTCAGATAAATAATCTGACAAAATTTCAAGCTGGTGAAGCAAACAATGCGGCATCCAAAGTGTTAACAAGTCTTTCCTTCAATTTGGCCTAGTAACCTAGTTTTTGTCCCTACATGATCCATATTCGAACTAGGCTTAGATATTATTTAGATAAACATTCTCATCAATTGTCAAGCTAAGGTAGCAAAAAAAAATCAACTGCTCAAGCAAAAAATGCGGCCTTTGGACTGTTAACAAGATTTTCCTTCAATCTTACCAAGTGACCTACTTTTTAACCCAACATGACCCATGTTTGATCTTGACTTACTTATCATCAAGATAAACATTCTGATAAAGTTTCAACATGCTCAAGTTGAAAATGTGGCCTCCAGAGTGTTCACAAGAGTTCCCTTCAATTTGACCTAGTGACCTAGTTTTTGACCTCATATAGCCCAGTGTCAAACTTGTCTAAGATTTGATCGAGATAAATGTTCTGATAAACTTTCATGAAGATCGGATGCAAACTCTACCCAGTATAGTGTTTACAAGGGCAACTGTTGACGACGCACGACGGACGGACGCCGGACCAAATTTGATCACAATAGTTCACCTTGCACTTTGAGCACAGGTGAGCCTAAAAAAAATGAACAAAATGGAATAGTATGAAATATGTGTTCCTGTTCGCAATAATAGTCGACAGCAATACTACGTCCGAACCAAAACATTGAATGTACCGTACTTAACTAACAAAGTGATATAGATTCAAGTCATTTTACAGTAAACAACGGGCAATGTCTATGTTTGAAGCCTACATAGATCACAATAAACACACTCTAAAATTCAATACTTCGGCCAAAGGTCTTTTTATATTTAAGATCACACAATATACTGAGTCCATCTTGTAAGTATTGAACATAAAGACTAGCATGTGATTATTGTTGCGGAGGACGACGTCACATCATTTTCGTAACACTTTATCTTGGCGTAACATCAAATGTAGCGACGTCGTTTCCCTTAAAAAAGGTGGATCAACATGAGAGACCCCAAATTTCTATACATGAGCACTAGGTTCACTCACATACAATTGTTATAATATTTATACGTTGTGTAGTGTTAGATCAGATCAGAATGTGTATGTACAGGTCAATCTTGATCCCTACCCACACGCGACAAATACATAAAGTCCCACTCATATCCATCCAGGCTTGATAATTCCTATAAGTAAACAAACTAAAACAAATAAACATAACATTAGAAAACAACTTGGCAAGGAGATAACATATTTATAAATGAATGTATAATTATTGATCAGACATCGTGGCAAAAGATTTAATTGCTCATAAAGAGCATTTGTTCCTTATGTGACAATCTGTTCATAAGTTGTCTGCTGCAGAGTGTCAAAAATATATCTATTAGGGAAATGGTTAAGCAGTAATGTGACACCCTACATACTTTGTTGCATTTAGACATTTAGGCATTTAGGTAGTCGCCACTTGGCACCAGAAAAGGGCTACTGCAGAGGCGTAAAAAGAAAAATCTCTATTAGGGCAAAGGGTTAAGCAGAAATATGACCCCCTACATAATATGTTTAAACCTTATTCATTGTAAAGGTATTTCTTATTTTTCTGACAAGACTTTTCTTTCTTTATTTTTTTATCGTAAAAAGAGAAGACAGCTATACAAATTATAATGCAATACACCAATGGACTTTGATATGAAGCACTATACACTACCTGATTGTCGTAAAAGGGCCCTGAAACCTTGGCAAATGATATTTTTGCGCAGTCATTTCTCTACACTCTCGCATAAACCCTGGAATAATCAATGAAAATTAAAATCCTACAATGACTAATTTAAAAGTGCTTATCATCCACATTAAACCCAATTAAAATGACTATCAACAAGTAATTGCTCACTATGATGCAATAGGCCTTACAGTTGAATTCTGTTAATATAAATTGAGTTTCACTTTGAAAAATACAAAGCAAGCCCGTAAATATATATTCCTCAAACTTGAATTTTGTAGAGAAAATCAACGAAAGGTAAACTTTGTTTTGCTTAGAAGTTAATGGCGGCAATCGTAATAACAAGTTACAACTCCACAATCCCTGCTCTGATGTGTCAGATAGTCTGAACATGTATAAGATACAAAAAAAAGAATAACGATGAATATTCTATGTAATTGGAATTGTAATGCCGTTTACAGCATTTTTTTTTTATTTGTATCATGGATCATCACACACTGCTCATTGGCCGGACTGATTTATTTTATATCAGTCAGCCAACTAAGAAAACGATATATGTTTCCTGGCTTCATCGCCCATTACTTATAATGTTCAACGAATGTAATTGATTGACTTGTGCAATATTCGGTATGGTGTTTTAAGCAGGTTTCAACACGTTTTCTGTTGTATCACAGAGTTTACTGGGTAAGTAACCTATGGCCCATTGATCCTGATACCAGCGAGTCAGTCGTAATACTAACCTAATTATCCTGAACGCCACGGAGGGAAAGAATTACTAAAAAATTTAAAGGCGTTGTTATAACTCGGCCGGGAATCGAGCCTGTGACTTCCAACACCTGGGACGTAAGCGCTTCTTCAACACCACCGAGGCGGTTAAATTATGTGAAGATTAACGAAGGTACATTATCGTATCTGTATAATTTCAAATTCAGCGGTCCTAATGACATATTCAAGAGTCTGTGGTCAATAATATAATGTATCTTTGAAAAACGGCAATGACTCATAATGAACCAGGGCTTTCATGTAATAATCACCATATTAAGCAAGCAAACTGTAGATTAACAATAAGGAAACGAGATAAGCGAGCGTATTCAAATTTATCAAACAAGCAAAATTCAAAAGAAATGAAGAGGCTCTGTCAAACGATTTTTTAAAAATATTTCAAACAAGCAAAAGTTTTTTATCATGCGCGTTCAAATGTACAAAGCCAGCGAGCAAATGCGGAAAAGATGCGAAACGATACATTATCTGGTCAAATTATGCTGATCTACACCCAAATAGTCCCTAAAGAAACCTTTGTTTGCGTAGAAATGAGTGTATTCCATGAGCGGCAGAATGTATTGAATGTATGACATTGAGTTTAAATTCATTGTACAAGAGGACCGTGATGGTCCTATATCGCTCACCTGATTTAATCAAACTTAAACAGTTTTCATTGTTCTTTGTCTATACATATATACGGAAAACAAGTAACTGGATTGCAAGCAATACCATAGTCCCCTACCGGTTTGCACTAAGTCCAAAAAGGGGCATAACTCATTAAATCAAAGCGCCAATGGCACTGTAGTGGCGATCGTATGGAAAATCCTGCAAAGTAACAAGCAGTATATCGGTGTAGGGCTTGCGATGACTCTGGCGCGGGTATATTTGAGAATGTATCAACCCTGCATCTTTTGACAGTAGAATAATGTTAGTTTGCCAGAATGTTGTCTTGGTGATTATTTAGTTACGTTCTGAAATTGGTCATGATGTGTTCAAAATTAGGCCATTCCAAAGTTATGAAAAATCTAGTTGGTATTCGATAGACTACTGTTTTAGCTCATTAGAATGGATATTTGTAATCTAAATTGTTCGGGTAATCACATGTTTATCACCAGGTCGTTAGGCCATATTAAGATAAAATATATTTTACACTTGACTAAAATGACTAAATTATCAAGAAAGGAGAGAAAACAGTATCCATTAGTTTGGTGTTTGTTTCAATGATGTCCGATATTAAACAGGTCTGTTCAATTTAGTCCCTTCACATTGCATGATAGAGGGTTGTCAGAGACATATAAACACAATGTATTTATATGTCTCTGAGGTTTTTAAACTGCTTCGAATAATGCGAGTGCAAAAACAAACACAAAACATGCTCCAAAAGCACAATTTCACTATTTGCCAAGCTGTTCAATTTATAAAAATATAGGCATATATTATAATGCTCGATCTCCAAACTAAATTAGGCTACACTGTCAGCATTGATTGCTAATTGACTCTAGAACGTGCAGACGTGTATACATAACGTGTGTACACACTGACATGTGTGTCCTTTAAACCTTTGTAAACCAGTCTTATCATCTAGACGCTTTCATATATTTAAACAACTACAAAATAAAGCGTTTATACTATTGAGATTTACAAGCTCTTCTGGTTTTTGGTCTCGCGAGCTATTTATAGAACCTTTTGGAATTTCCAGATTTGAGTATCATCAGAGTTGCCGTTATTTGCAAGGCAGAACGCGCAATGATATTTATTATCTGCCAAATCATGACGAAGATAATATTTACATATTTCAACTCTATGTAGATAATGTCTCGATAAAACTCAAATATTAGTAACAATCCGGTACCAAAGTAGCACTGACATAATTATTATTAATCACGTCTCTGCATCAATGATGGAACTATAACGGATGTGAGTAAATTAGTTTGCAGTAAGGAAAAAAAATATCAACCGATTGTTCAAAACCGACTATATAAATATTTTTCGTTGTTGTTGTTTTTGTTAGCATTGTGGCGATTGTCAAACCAATCGCCACAAAAAATGACGAAATCCCAGGAAACGTGAACTTGATCTGTGACACATGATTACAAAGGCATATACAAAATTTCAGCTCAATACCTCAAAGCATGTAGAAAAAAAGTGCGGAAAAATGATTTGCCGGACTGACTGACTGACTGACAGATGGACGGACTGACGGACGGAGTGCAAACCTAAGAGTCCCCTTCGGCACGCCGGTAGGGGACTAACAAGCAACACCCCCTGGTGGCCATGTTTATCATCCTATCAAAATAATTGGAAGTCTTAGTAGAGGGGCACCCAAAGAACATTCGATCATGGCAAATGGACAAGAATATTTTAAAATTGTTTACCTTAACAAGTCTATGTAAAACAAGTGATCCCCAGGGTGGAGCCATGTTTGACACCAGGGCTATAATAATTTGACCAATCTTGGTAGAAGTCCACTAGATGAAGTAAGATTTCAAATATTAAACTTTTAGACAAGAAGATTTTTATAGTTTTTCCCCTCTATGAATATATGTAAAACAAGTGACCCCCGGGATGGGGTCATTTTTCACCCCAGGGTTATAATTTGAATAATCTTGGTAGAGGGCCCTCTACTTTCAGAAAAGATTTTTTTTTTAAATTTCTCTATATGAGTCTATGTAAAAAAATAGACCCCAGGGCTATAATTTGAACAATCTTGGTAGAGGTCCACTAGATGGTGCTACATACCAAATATTAAAGGCCTCTACTTTTAGACAAGAAAATCATTAGACAAGAAATTTTTTAAAGGTTTTTCCCAATATGAATCTATGAACAAGCTCCGCCCCCTGGCGGCCATGTTTTTCAACGGATCGGAAATATTTGAACAAGTTTGTCAAAGGGTGCCCCAAGGAACATTTGTGCAAAATAATTTTCAAATCGGGCCAGTACCTTTGGACAAGAAGATTTTTTAAAGTTTTAACAATGCACATATAAGGAAAACAAGCTCCGCCCCCTGGCGGCCATGTTTTTCAACGGATCGGAAATATTTAAACAATCTTGGTAAAAGGTGCCCCAAGGAACATTTGTGCAAAATAATTTTCAAATCGGGCCAGTACTTTTGGACAAGAAGATTTTTAAAGTTTAACAATGCACATATAAGGAAAACAAGGTCCGCCCCCTGGCGTCCATGTTTTTCAACGGATCGGAAATATTGGAACAATCTTGTCAAACGGTGCCACAAGGAACTTTTGTGCAAAATAATTTTCAAATCGGGCCAGTACTTTTGGACAAGAAGATTTTTAAAGTTTTAACAATGCACATATAAGGAAAACAAGCTCCGCCCCCTGGCAGCCATGTTTTTCAACGGATCGGAAATATTTGAAAAATCTTGGTAGAAGGTACCCCAAGGAACATTTGTGCAAAATAATTTTCAAATCGGGCCAGTACTTTTGGACAAGAAGATTTTTAAAGTTTTAACAATGCACATATAATGAAAATAGGCTCCGCCCCCTGGCGGCCATGTTTTTCAACGGATCGGAAATATTTGAACAATCTTGGTAGAAGGTACCCCAGAGAACATTTGTGCAAAATAATTTTCAAATCGGGCCAGTACTTTTGGACGAGAAGATTTTTAAAGTTTTAACAATGCACATATAATGAAAATAGGCTCCGCCCCCTGGCGGCCATGTTTTTCAACGGATCGGATATATTTGAACAATCTTGGAAGAAGGTACCCCAAGGAACATTTGTGCAAAATAATTTTCAAATCGGGCCAGTACTTTTGGAAAAGAAGATTTTTAAAATTTTAACAATGCACATATAAGAAAATAGGCTCCGCCCCCTGGCGGCCATGTTTTTCAACGGATCGGAAATATTTGAACAATATTGGAAGAAGGTACCCCAAGGAACATTTGTGCAAAATAATTTTCAAATCGGGCCAGAACTTTTGGACAAGAAGATTTTTAAAGTTTTAACAATGCACATATAATGAAAATAGGCTCCGCCCCCTGGCGGCCATGTTTTTCAACGGATCGGAAATATTTGAACAATCTTGGTAGAATGTACCCCAAGGAACATTTGTGCAAAATAATTTTCAAATCAGGCCAGTACTTTTGAACAAGAAGATGTTTAAAGTTTTAAAAATGCACATATAATGAAAATAGGCTCAGCCCCCTGGCGGCCATGTTTTTCAACGGATCGGAAATATGTGAACAATCTTGGAAGAAGGTACCCCAAGGAACATTTGTGCAAAATAATTTTTAAATCGGGCCAGTACTTTTGGACAAGAAGATTTTTAAAGTTTTAACAATGCACATATAATAAAAATAGGCTCCGCCCCCTGGCGGCCATGTTTTTCAACGGATCGGAAATATTTGAACAATCTTGGTAGAAGGTACCCCAAGGAACATTTGTGCAAAATAATTTTCAAATCGGGCCAGTACTTTTGGACAAGAAGATTTTTAAAGATTTAACAATGCACATATAATGAAAATAGGCTCCGCCCCCTGGCGGCCATGTTTTTCAACGGATCTGAAATATTTGAACAATCTTGGTAGAAGGTACCCCAAGGAACATTTGTGCAAAATAATTTTCAAATCGGGCAAGTACTTTTGGACAAGAAGATTTTTAAAGTTTTAACAATGCACATATAATGAAAATAGGCTCCGCCCCCTGGCGGCCATGTTTTTCAACGGATCGGAAATATTTGAACAATCTTGGTAGAAGGTACCCCAGAGAACATTTGTGCAAAATAATTTTCAAATCGGGCCAGTACTTTTGGACAAGAAGATTTTTAAAGTTTTAACAATGCACATATAATGAAAATAGGCTCCGCCCCCTGGCGGCCATGTTTTTCAACGGATCGGATATATTTGAACAATCTTGGAAGAAGGTACCCCAAGGAACATTTGTGCAAAATAATTTTCAAATCGGGCCAGTACTTTTGGAAAAGAAGATTTTAAAATTTTAACAATGCACATATAATGAAAATAGGCTCCGCCCCCTGGCCGCCATGTTTTTCAACGGATCGGAAATATTTGAACAATCTTGGTAGAAGGTACCCCAAGGAACATTTGTGCAAAATAATTTTCAAATCGGGCCAGTACTTTTGGACAAGAAGATTTTTAAAGTTTTAACAATGCACATATAAGGAAAACAAGCTCCGCCCCCTGGTGGCCATGTTTTTCAACGGATCGGAAATATTTGAAAAATCTTGGTAGAAGGTACCCCAAGGAACATTTGTGCAAAATAATTTTCAAATCGGGCCAGTACTTTTGGACAAAAAGATTTTTAAAGTTTTAACAATGCACATATAATGAAAATAGGCTCCGCCCCCTGGCCGCCATGTTTTTCAACGGATCGGAAATATTTGAACAATCTTGGTAGAAGGTACCCCAAGGAACATTGGTGCAAAATAATTTTCAAATCGGGCCAGTACTTTTGGACAAGAAGATTTTTTAAGTTTTGGTTAATTTTCCCTTTTTTATTGCCGTGGCAACCAAAGTTCTGCATGGAATAGAATTCTTTGAACAAGTTTGAAAGAGATCCACCCAAGGAACATTCCTGTAAAATTATTTTGAATTTGGTTAATTGGTTTAGGAGAAGTCGTTTGTAGGAAAATGTGAACGGACGGACGACGACGACGACGACGGACGGTGAGCGATCACAAAAGCTCATCTTGCACTGTGCATAGGTGAGCTAAAAAGTGTATAGGATGCACTGGAAATGTTTGATTTTCATCACTTTTAGTTTTTTTAAATTGTTTGAAAGTGAAAGTAGATTTTGACCTTGTTTGAAAGTAAAAGTAGAGAATGCTAAACACCGGTTTTGTCCGGGCCCGGTTTAGTCCAAATGACGGTAACTTTTTTAACCTGGTGAGTTCCCTCTTGCATAATGCATGACCCCCCCATTTTCTTTGCATTGTTTTAAAGCTTAGAGGTAATTATTTTCAATGATATTGGTGTTCTTCTACATGAGAAACGCTTAGAAAGTGTGACAATTAAGGGACTGAAACTCGTTGATTTACATGGAAACAAAGAAGGAGTTTATTTGGTGTTTTTTAGGCGGACTAAAATGTATCAAGCTTGAACAACCGCGAAATATAATCAATCGTATACATTCAACTGAATCAGGAAACCAAAATGCGGAATACATGTATATATGCGACACACATATCTCCGGTTACAGTATTCCGAGTGATGTATTCATGTACCAGTGGTCTAGCTATTAAGTTTACTTTCACAATAAAATCTATGTTGATAGCTTTATTCCAGTTAAAGCCAGTTACAAGTTAATGAAGGCAATGCATGTATTTAAATCCCCATACATGGATTCTAAAACAGGCGAATTATGATTTATATAATAATTGTCCTTGATGCATGCATTTACATATAATGATTTGCTAAATGTAGCTAGTGTATGGTAAAAAGTGTCATACAAATTATGATACCCCTGCAGGAGACGAATACTAAAACCTTTGTGCCAAAAAGGAGCAATTCTTCATGTTGTCAAAATATTTCAAACTCTTTTAAATAAGTATACGTTTCGAGACAATTGTCATATTTTACAATATGTTTTCATAGTCACCTACCTGCTGCAGATTTGTGATGCCAATGATAATTACAGGCTTTTGCAAACAATGCACATTGAGGTGGAACAGCTCAGAACAAGCTGTCTCTCCTGAAATCTGTATTGTTTGCCACTTAGACATTTAATTTTACCAAATTGCCTTTTCGGCGAAAAATGGTGTGGTCCAATTTCAAACATGTATTGAAAAGTAGACGTTGCGCTAGTCGACAGGGAAAGGGTTAACGTGGCTAAAATGTGTACTTACATCTTAAATCAAAGTGCGGAGTCATATACTGGGTGTCATTCACGCCTTGAAAGTAATCTGTGTAACTCGATCATTGTAAAAGGTGAAGGACACAAAGTTAACCAGCTGGGCTCCATGGGTCCAGAACCCGGTTACCACGTCACTGATGGATACTCCAGGGTTTATTAGGTCTGGGCGCGAGACCATGATATCTGAAATAGGTCAATTATATGTTTATCTATAACAAGAGGGCCATGATGGCCCTAGAATCGCTCACCTGATTTATTTATTTTCGCTTTAGCTATATAAGCCCCGCCCCCTGGCAGCCATAGTTTTTGACCAATCAACTTGGCTTGAAGGAATCTGATAGAGGTTTACCCTAGGAACATTTCTACAAAATTATTTGAAAATCGGCTAGACACTTTTGGAGGAGATGATTTTTTAAGTTTTTACTACAGCCATATAATGCAAAATAGCCCCGCCCACTGGCGGCAATGTTTTTTGACCAATCAACATGGCTTGAAGGAATCTGAAAGTGGGTCATCCAAGGAACATTTCTACAAAATTATTTGAAAATCTGCCTGACACTTTTGGAGAAGAAGATTTTTTAAGTTTTCACTATAGCCATATAAGGCAAAATAGCCCCGCCTCCCCTGGCGGCCATGTTTTTTCGACCAATCAACTTGGCTTGAAGGAATCTGATAGAGGGTCATCCAAGGAACATTTCTACAACATTATTTGAAAATCGGCATGACACTTGCGGAGGAGAAGATTTTTTAAGTTTTCACTATAGCCATATACGGCAAAATAGCCCCGCCCCCCTGGCGGCCATGTTTTTTGACCAATCAACATGGCTTGAAGGAATCTAATAGAGGGTCATCCAAGGAGCATTTCTACAAAATTATTTGAAAATCTGCCAACCAGTTTGGGAGAAGAAGATATTTTAAGTTTTCACTATAGCCATATAAGGCAAAATAGCCCCGCCCCCCTGGCGGCCATGTTTTTCGACCAATCAAGATGGCTCGAAGGAATCTGATAGCGGGTCACCCAAATAACATTTCTACAAAATTATTTGAAAACAGGCCTGACACTTTCGGAGTAGAAGATTTTTTAAGTTTTCACTATAGCCATATAAGGCAAAATAGCCCCGCCCGCCCTGGCGGCCATGTTTTTCGACCAATCAACATGGCTTGAAGGAATCTAATAGAGGGGCATCCAAGTAACAATTCTACAAAATTATTTAAAAATCTGCCAACCAGTTTGGGAGAAGAAGTATTTTGAAGTTTTTTTCATTTCGTTGCCATGGAAACCAGAATTCTGCATGGATCCCAAAAATTTGAAGGAAATCCGTTGTGGTCATTGAGAGGATGCTTTCTGTGAAGTTTCATCCCAATTGACCCACTGGTTACTGAGGAGAAGAAGTTGACGCACGACGGACGACGGACGACGGACGCCGGACAAAAGGCGATCACAATAACTCACCTTGAGCAAAGCTCAGGTGAGCTAAAAAGGACAGGACAATATCAATAGCGACCAGTTTAGGTCCAGATGAGCAATCTACACAGTATGATCTGATACTGAACTATTATTGACCAGTTTAAGTGCAGATTAACAATCTGCACAGTATGATCTGATACTGAACTATTCGCGACCAGTTTAAGTCCAGATGAGCAATCTACACAGTATGATCTGATACTGAACTATTATTGACCAGTTTAAGTCCAGATTAACAATCTACACAGTATGATCTGATACTGAACTGTTAGCGACCAGTTTAGGTCCAGATTAACAATCTGCACAGTGTGATCTGATACTGAACTATTCGCGATCCATTTAGGTCCAGATGAGCAATCTGCACAGTATGATCTGATACTGATTTTTTCGCGACGAGTTTAAGTCCAGATGAGCAATCTGCACAGTATGATCTGATACTGAACAATTCGTGACCAGTTTAATTCTAGATTAGCAAACTGCACAGTATAAATGATCTGATACTGAACTATTAGAGACCAGTTTTAGTCCAAATTAACAATCTGTACAGTATGATCTGATACTGAACTATTCGTGATCAGTTAAGGTCCAGATTAGCAATCTACACAGTATGATCTGATACTGAACTGTTCGCGACCAGTTTAGGACCAGATTAGCAATCTGCACAGTATGATCTGATACTGTACTATTAGCGACTAGTTTAGGTCCAGTTTAGCAATCTGCACAGTACAGTCTGATACTGAACTATTAGCGACCAATTTACGTCAAGATAAGCAATCTCCACAGTATGATTTGATACTGAAGTATTAGTGACTAGTTTAGGTCCAGATTAGCAATCTGCACAGTAAGATCTGATACTGAAGTATTAGTGACTAGTTTAGGTCCAGGTTAGCAATCTGCACTGTATGATCTGATACTGAAGTATTAGTGACTAGTTTAGGTCCAGGTTAGCAATCTGCACAGTAAGATCTGATACTGAAGTATTAGTGACTAGTTTAGGTCCAGGTAAGCAATCTACACTGTATGATTTGATACTGAACTATTACCGACCAGTTTAGGTCCAGATTAGCAATCTGCACAGTATGATCTGATACTGAACCTTTCGCTAATAGGTCACAAAATATTTCAAGATTTTTCCACAAAACAACATATAAGCCGTTCGGCAAGAAAACCAACAGTGTGAACTATGCGTAAAGTATCGACCTGGATCAGCCTAAGCATGCCGCGACGGGAGATCGGATTATTTCCGTCTTTAATCTGTAAAGCTATAAAGATCGTACTTATTGAAACACTATCCATGGCTTGTCGGAGAGTACTTCCTCCTCGTTGATAGCAAACATTGGTTTACTTTCCAAATCTGTAAAATAACACAGACATTCAAGTTACGGTTTCATCTAATTGAAACCAGACCTAAAGTTCACTGCAGTACTTGGATTTATCTAATCGGACAATCTTTCACACATTACACTGTTATTCTTTTTTGTCCAACGGAAATTTGATTTAATGTAATGTCTAAGAGACAAATAATGCTGATTTCAATTGAAACAGCTTGTTTCGAGCTGTCTCACAAGAATATACATTGGTTGAAAATACCTTTAATTGCCGTAGGCAGCGGAAATTTGATTTAATGTATTGTCTAAGTGTAAAAAATGCAGATAGCAGTTGAGACAGCTCATTCCGATGTGTCTCACCTGAATATGCATTGACTGCAAATACCTTTAATTGCCTTAGGCAGCGGAAGAGTTAATGTGTAATAATCCATTATATAACTCACAGCAGTCGATTTCATCTTCCCCATCGTAACAGTCGAATACTCCACACTGACCACCTATGTAAATCCTGATTCCCTCATTACACACAAAATATTCAAACTCATGGTCTAAAAATAGTATGCACGGACAAATACACAGTAAGTTTTGTTCCCGGCGTACTTTAGTAAATTAGTACATCTGGCATGAACCAACAATGTAGTCTGGTACCCGGCGTACTATAGTAAATTAGCAAACTTGATATGAACTCACAACGTAGTCGTGTACCCGGCATTTTATAGTCAATTAGTGTATTTGGCATGAACTCACAGCGTAGTCTTGAACCCGGCGTACTATAGTCAATTAACATATTTGGCATGAAACCACAACGTAGTCTTGTACCCGGTTAACAATGGTCAATAAGTATGTATGGCAAATACCAACAATGTAGTTTAATACCAGGCATACTTTAGCCGGTTAATATATTTGGCATAAACCCACAACATAGTTTTGTACCATGGTTAACTCTAGTCAATAGGTATGTATGGCGTGTACCAACAATGTAGTCTAGTACCCGGCATACTATAGCCAATTAATATATTTGGCATGAACCCACAACATAGTCTTGTACCCAGTTAACTTTAGTCAATAGGTATGTTTGGCATGAACCAACAATGTAGTCTAGTACCCGGCATACTATAGCCAATTAATATATTTGGCATGAACCCACAACATAGTCTTGTACCCAGTTAACTTTAGTCAATACGTATGTTTAGCATGAACCAACAATGTAGTTTAGTACCCGGCATACTATAGCCAATTAATATATTTGGCATGAACCCACAACATAGTCTTGTACCCAGTTAACTTTAGTCAATAGGTATGTTTAGCATGAACCAACAATGTAGTTTAGTACCCGGCATACTATAGCCAATTAATATATTTGGCATGAACCCACAACATAGTCTTGTACCCAGTTAACTTTAGTCAATAGGTATGTTTAGCATGAACCAACAATGTAGTTTAGTACCCGGCATACTATAGCCAATTAATATATTTGGCATGAACCCACAACATAGTCTTGTATCCAGTTAACTTTAGTCAATAGGTATGTTTGGCATGAACCCACAACATAGTCTTGTATCCAGTTAACTTTAGTCAATATGTATGTTTAGCATGAACCAACAATGTAGTTTAGTACCCGGCATACTATAGCCAATTAATATATTTGGCATGAACCCACAACATAGTCTGTACCCAGTTAACTTTAGTCAATAGGTATGTTTGGCATGAACTCACAATGTAGTCTAGTACAGGGCCTACTGCTCACAATGTAGTCTAGTACAGGGCCTACTGCTCACAACGTAGTCTTGTACCCGGTTAACTATAGTCAATAGGTATGTATGGCATGAACCCACAATGTAGTCTAGTACAGGGCCTACTGCTCACAACGTAGTCTTGTACCCGGTTAACTATAGTCAATATGTATGTATGGCATGAACCCACAATGTAGTCTAGTACAGGGCATACTGCTCACAACGTAGTCTTGTACCCGGTTAACTATAGTCAATAGGTATGTATGGCTTGAACCCACAATGTAGTCTAGTACAGGGCATACTGCTCACAACGTAGTCTTGTACCCTGTTAACTCTAGTCTATAGGTATGTATGGCATGAACCCACAATGTAGTCTAGTACAGGGCCTACTGCTCACAACGTAGTCTTGTACCCGGTTAACTATAGTCAATAGGTATGTTTGGCTTGAACCCACAATGTAGTCTAGTACAGGGCCTACTGCTCACAACGTAGTCTTGTACCCGATTAACCCTAGTCAATAGGTATGTATGGCATGAACCCACAATGTAGTCTAGTACCCGGCCTACTGCTCACAACGTAGTCTTGTACCCAGTTAACTCTAGATAGTCAATAGGTATGTATGGCATGAACCCACAATGTAGTCTAGTACAGAGCCTACTGCTCACAATGTAGTCTTGTACCCGGTTAACTATAGTCAATATGTATGTATGGCATGAACCCACAATGTAGTCTAGTACAGGGCCTACTGCTCACAACATAGTCTTGTACCCGGTTAACTATAGTCAATAGGTATGTATGGCTTGAACCCACAATGTAGTCTAGTACAGGGCATACTGCTCACAACGTAGTCTTGTACCCGGTTAACTCTAGTCTATAGGTATGTATGGCATGAACCCACAATGTAGTCTAGTACAGGGCCTACTGCTCACAACGTAGTCTTGTACCCGGTTAACTATAGTCAATAGGTATGTTTGGCTTGAACCCACAATGTAGTCTAGTACAGGGCCTACTGCTCACAACGTAGTCTTGTACCCGGTTAACCCTAGTCAATAGGTATGTATGGCATGAACGCACAATGTAGTCTAGTACCCGGCCTACTGCTCACAACGTAGTCTTGTACCCAGTTAACTCTAGTCAATAGGTATGTATGGCATGAACCCACAATGTAGTCTAGTACAGAGCCTACTGCTCACAATGTAGTCTTGTACCCGGTTAACTATAGTCAATAGGTATGTATGGCATGAACCCACAATGTAGTCTAGTACAGGGCCTACTGCTCACAATGTAGTCTGTACCCAGTTAACTCTAGTCAATAGGTATGTATGGCATGAACCCACAATGTAGTCTAGTACCCGGCCTACTGCTCACAATGTAGTCTTGTACCCGGTTAACTCTAGTCAATAGGTATGTATGGCATGAACCCACAATGTAGTCTAGTACCCGGCCTACTGCTCACAACATAGTCTGTACCCAGTTAACTATAGTCAATAGGTATGTATGGCATGAACCCACAATGTAGTCTAGTACAGGGCCTACTGCTCACAATGGAGTCTGTACCCAGTTAACTATAGTCAATAGGTATGTATGGCATGAACCCACAATGTAGTCTAGTACCCGGCCTACTGCTCACAATGTAGTCTTGTACCCGGTTAACTCTAGTCAATAGGTATGTATGGCATGAACCCACAATGTAGTCTAGTACCCGGCCTACTGCTCACAACGTAGTCTTGTACCCAGTTAACTATAGTCAATAGGTATGTATGGCATGAACCCACAATGTAGTCTAGTACCCGGCCTACTGCTCACAATGTAGTCTGTACCCAGTTAACTCTAGTCAATAGGTATGTATGGCATGAACCCACAATGTAGTCTAGTACAGGGCCTACTGCTCACAATGTAGTCTAGTACCCGGTTAACTCTAGTCAATAGGTATGTATGGCATAAACCCACAATGTAGTCTAGTACAGGGCCTACTGCTCACAATGTAGTCTTGTACCCGGTTAACTATAGTCTATAGGTATGTATGGCATGAACCCACAATGTAGTCTAGTACAGGGCCTACTGCTCACAATGTAGTCTTGTACCCGGTTAACTATAGTCAATAGGTATGTATGGCATGAACCCACAATGTAGTCTAGTACAGGGCCTACTGCTCACAATGTAGTCTGTACCCAGTTAACTCTAGTCAATAGGTATGTATGGCATGAACTCACAATGTAGTCTAGTACAGGGCCTATTGCTCACAATGTAGTCTTGTACCCGGTTAACTCTAGTCTATAGGTATGTATGGCATGAACCCACAATGTAGTCTAGTACAGGGCCTACTGCTCACAATGTAGTCTTGTACCCGGTTAACTATAGTCAATAGGTATGTATGGCATGAACCCACAATGTAGTCTAGTACAGAGCCTACTGCTCACAATGTAGTCTTGTACCCGGTTAACTATAGTCAATATGTATGTATGGCATGAACCCACAATGTAGTCTAGTACAGGGCCTACTGCTCACAACATAGTCTTGTACCCGGTTAACTATAGTCAATAGGTATGTATGGCTTGAACCCACAATGTAGTCTAGTACAGGGCATACTGCTCACAACGTAGTCTTGTACCCGGTTAACTCTAGTCTATAGGTATGTATGGCATGAACCCACAATGTAGTCTAGTACAGGGCCTACTGCTCACAACGTAGTCTTGTACCCGGTTAACTATAGTCAATAGGTATGTTTGGCTTGAACCCACAATGTAGTCTAGTACAGGGCCTACTGCTCACAACGTAGTCTTGTACCCGGTTAACCCTAGTCAATAGGTATGTATGGCATGAACGCACAATGTAGTCTAGTACCCGGCCTACTGCTCACAACGTAGTCTTGTACCCAGTTAACTCTAGTCAATAGGTATGTATGGCATGAACCCACAATGTAGTCTAGTACAGAGCCTACTGCTCACAATGTAGTCTTGTACCCGGTTAACTATAGTCAATAGGTATGTATGGCATGAACCCACAATGTAGTCTAGTACAGGGCCTACTGCTCACAATGTAGTCTGTACCCAGTTAACTCTAGTCAATAGGTATGTATGGCATGAACCCACAATGTAGTCTAGTACCCGGCCTACTGCTCACAATGTAGTCTTGTACCCGGTTAACTCTAGTCAATAGGTATGTATGGCATGAACCCACAATGTAGTCTAGTACCCGGCCTACTGCTCACAACATAGTCTGTACCCAGTTAACTATAGTCAATAGGTATGTATGGCATGAACCCACAATGTAGTCTAGTACAGGGCCTACTGCTCACAATGTAGTCTGTACCCAGTTAACTATAGTCAATAGGTATGTATGGCATGAACCCACAATGTAGTCTAGTACCCGGCCTACTGCTCACAATGTAGTCTTGTACCCGGTTAACTCTAGTCAATAGGTATGTATGGCATGAACCCACAATGTAGTCTAGTACCCGGCCTACTGCTCACAACGTAGTCTTGTACCCAGTTAACTATAGTCAATAGGTATGTATGGCATGAACCCACAATGTAGTCTAGTACCCGGCCTACTGCTCACAATGTAGTCTGTACCCAGTTAACTCTAGTCAATAGGTATGTATGGCATGAACCCACAATGTAGTCTAGTACAGGGCCTACTGCTCACAATGTAGTCTAGTACCCGGTTAACTCTAGTCAATAGGTATGTATGGCATAAACCCACAATGTAGTCTAGTACAGGGCCTACTGCTCACAATGTAGTCTTGTACCCGGTTAACTATAGTCTATAGGTATGTATGGCATGAACCCACAATGTAGTCTAGTACAGGGCCTACTGCTCACAATGTAGTCTTGTACCCGGTTAACTATAGTCAATAGGTATGTATGGCATGAACCCACAATGTAGTCTAGTACAGGGCCTACTGCTCACAATGTAGTCTGTACCCAGTTAACTCTAGTCAATAGGTATGTATGGCATGAACTCACAATGTAGTCTAGTACAGGGCCTATTGCTCACAATGTAGTCTTGTACCCGGTTAACTCTAGTCTATAGGTATGTATGGCATGAACCCACAATGTAGTCTAGTACAGGGCCTACTGCTCACAATGTAGTCTGTACCCAGCTAACTATAGTCAATAGGTATGTATGGCATGAACCCACAATGTAGTCTAGTACAGGGCCTACTGCTCACAACGTAGTCTGTACCCAGTTAACTCTAGTCAATAGGTATGTATGGCATGAACCCACAATGTAGTCTAGTACAGGGCATACTGCTCACAATGTAGTCTTGTACAGGGCCTACTGCTCACAATGTAGTCTTGTACAGGGCCTACTGCTCACAATGTAGTCTTGTACCCGGTTAACTATAGTCAATAGGTATGTATGGCATGAACCCACAATGTAGTCTAGTACAGAGCCCACTGCTCACAATGTAGTCTTGTACAGGGCCTACTGCTCACAATGTAGTCTTGTACCCGGTTAACTATAGTCAATAGGTATGTATGGCATGAACCCACAATGTTGTCTAGTACAGGGCCTACTGCTCACAATGTAGTCTAGTACAGGGCCTACTGCTCACAATGTAGTATTGTACCCGGTTAACTCTAGTCTATAGGTATGTATGGCATGAACCCACAATGTAGTCTAGTACAGGGCCTACTGCTCACAATGTAGTCTAGTACAGGGCCTACTGCTCACAATGTAGTCTTGTACAGGGCCTACTGCTCACAATGTAGTCTTGTACCCGGTTAACTATAGTCAATAGGTATGTATGGCATGAACCCACAATGTAGTCTAGTACAGAGCCCACTGCTCACAATGTAGTCTTGTACAGGGCCTACTGCTCACAATGTAGTCTTGTACCCGGTTAACTATAGTCAATAGGTATGTATGGCATGAACCCACAATGTTGTCTAGTACAGGGCCTACTGCTCACAATGTAGTCTAGTACAGGGCCTACTGCTCACAATGTAGTATTGTACCCGGTTAACTCTAGTCTATAGGTATGTATGGCATGAACCCACAATGTAGTCTAGTACAGGGCCTACTGCTCACAATGTAGTCTAGTACAGGGCCTACTGCTCACAATGTAGTCTAGTACCGGGCCTACTGCTCACAATGTAGTCTTGTACCCGGTTAACTCTAGTCAATAGGTATGTATGGCTTGAACCCACAATGTAGTCTAGTACCCGGCCTACTGCTCACAATGTAGTCTTGTACCCGGTTAACCCTAGTCAATAGGTATGTATGGCATGAACTCACAATGTAGTCTAGTACCCGGCCTACTGCTCACAACATAGTCTGTACCCAGTTAACACTAGTCAATAGGTATGTATGGCATGAACCCACAATGTAGTCTAGTACAGGGCCTACTGCTCACAATGTAGTCTTGTACCCGGTTAACTCTAGTCTATAGGTATGTATGGCATGAACCCACAATGTAGTCTAGTACAGGGCCTACTGCTCACAATGTAGTCTTGTACCCGGTTAACTCTAGTCTATAGGTATGTATGGCATGAACCCACAATGTAGTCTAGTACAGGGCGTACTGCTCACAATGTAGTCTGTACCCGGTTAACACTAGTCAATAGGTATGTATGGCATGAACTCACAATGTAGTCTAGTACAGGGCCTACTGCTCACAATGTAGTCTTGTACAGGGCCTACTGCTCACAATGTAGTCTTGTACCCGGTTAACTCTAGTCTATAGGTATGTATGGCATGAACCCACAATGTAGTCTAGTACAGGGCGTACTGCTCACAATGTAGTCTGTACCCGGTTAACACTAGTCAATAGGTATGTATGGCATGAACTCACAATGTAGTCTAGTACCCGGCCTACTGCTCACAACATAGTCTGTACCCAGTTAACTCTAGTCAATAGGTATGTATGGCATGAACCCACAATGTAGTCTAGTACCCGGCCTACTGCTCACAATGTAGTCTGTACCCAGTTAACTATAGTCAATAGGTATGTATGGCATGAACCCACAATGTAGTCTAGTACAGGGCCTACTGCTCACAACATAGTCTGTACCCAGTTAACTCTAGTCAATAGGTATGTATGGCATGAACCCACAATGTAGTCTAGTACCCGGCCTACTGCTCACAATGTAGTCTGTACCCAGTTAACTATAGTCAATAGGTATGTATGGCATGAACTCACAATGTAGTCTAGTACAGGGCCTACTGCTCACAATGTAGTCTGTACCCGGTTAACTATAGTCAATAGGTATGTATGGCATGAACCCACAATGTAGTCTAGTACAGGGCCTACTGCTCACAACATAGTCTTGTACCCGGTTAACTCTAGTCAATAGGTATGTATGGCATGAACCCACAATGTAGTCTAGTACAGGGCCTACTGCTCACAATGTAGTCTTGTACCCGGTTAACTATAGTCAATAGGTATGTATGGCATGAACCCACAATGTAGTCTAGTACAGGGCCTACTGCTCACAATGTAGTCTAGTACAGGGCCTACTGCTCACAACGTAGTCTTGTACCCGGTTAACTATAGTCTATAGGTATGTATGGCATGAACCCACAATGTAGTCTAGTACCCGGCCTACTGCTCACAATGTAGTCTTGTACCCGGTTAACTCTAGTCAATAGGTATGTATGGCATGAACCCACAATGTAGTCTAGTACCCGGCCTACTGCTCACAACGTAGTCTTGTACCCAGTTAACTATAGTCAATAGGTATGTATGGCATGAACCCACAATGTAGTCTAGTACAGGGCCTACTGCTCACAACATAGTCTTGTACCCGGTTAACTCTAGTCAATATGTATGTATGGCATGAACCCACAATGTAGTCTAGTACCCGGCCTACTGCTCACAATGTAGTCTTGTACCCGGTTAACTCTAGTCAATAGGTATGTATGGCATGAACCCACAATGTAGTCTAGTACCCGGCCTACTGCTCACAATGTAGTCTGTACCCAGTTAACTATAGTCAATAGGTATGTATGGCATGAACCCACAATGTAGTCTAGTACCCGGCCTACTGCTCACAATGTAGTCTGTACCCAGTTAACTATAGTCTATAGGTATGTATGGCATGAACCCACAATGTAGTCTAGTACCCGGCCTACTGCTCACAATGTAGTCTTGTACCCGGTTAACTATAGGCAATAGGTATGTATGGCATGAACCCACAATGTAGTCTAGTACAGGGCCTACTGCTCACAATGTAGTCTGTACCCAGTTAACTCTAGTCAATAGGTATGTATGGCATGAACCCACAATGTTGTCTAGTACAGGGCCTACTGCTCACAACGTAGTCTTGTACCCGGTTAACTCTAGTCTATAGGTATGTATGGCATGAACCCACAATGTAGTCTAGTACAGGGCCTACTGCTCACAATGTAGTCTTGTACCCGGTTAACTATAGTCTATAGGTATGTATGGCATGAACTCACAATGTAGTCTAGTACAGGGCCTACTGCTCACAATGTAGTCTTGTACCCGGTTAACTCTAGTCTATAGGTATGTATGGCATGAACTCACAATGTAGTCTAGTACAGGGCCTACTGCTCACAATGTAGTCTTGTACCCGGTTAACACTAGTCAATAGGTATGTATGGCATGAACCCACAATGTAGTCTAGTACAGGGCCTACTGCTCACAATGTAGTCTGTACCCAGTTAACTATAGTCTATAGGTATGTATGGCATGAACCCATAATGTAGTCTAGTACAGAGCCTATTGCTCACAATGTAGTCTTGTACCCGGTTAACCCTAGTCAATAGGTATGTTTGGCATGAACTCACAATGTAGTCTAGTACAGGGCCTACTGCTCACAATGTAGTCTGTACCCGGTTAACTCTAGTCTATAGGTATGTATGGCATGAACCCACAATGTAGTCTAGTACAGGGCCTACTGCTCACAACATAGTCTTGTACCCGGTTAACTCTAGTCAATATGTATGTATGGCATGAACCCACAATGTAGTCTAGTACCCGGCCTACTGCTCACAATGTAGTCTTGTACCCGGTTAACCCTAGTCAATAGGTATGTTTGGCATGAACCCACAATGTAGTCTAGTACAGGGCCTACTGCTCACAATGTAGTCTGTACCCAGTTAACTATAGTCAATAGGTATGTATGGCATGAACCCACAATGTAGTCTAGTACAGGGCCTACTGCTCACAACATAGTCTTGTACCCGGTTAACTCTAGTCAATAGGTATGTATGGCATGAACCCACAATGTAGTCTAGTACCCGGCCTACTGCTCACAATGTAGTCTAGTACAGGGCCTACTGCTCACAATGTAGTCTAGTACAGGGCCTACTGCTCACAACGTAGTCTTGTACCCGGTTAACTATAGTCAATAGGTATGTATGGCATGAACTCACAATGTAGTCTAGTACAGGGCCTACTGCTCACAATGTAGTCTGTACCCAGTTAACTATAGTCAATAGGTATGTATGGCATGAACCCACAATGTTGTCTAGTACAGGGCCTACTGCTCACAATGTAGTCTTGTACAGGGCCTACTGCTCACAATGTAGTCTTGTACCCGGTTAACTCTAGTCTATAGGTATGTATGGCATGAACCCACAATGTAGTCTAGTACAGGGCCTACTGCTCACAATGTAGTCTTGTACCCGGTTAACTCTAGTCTATAGGTATGTATGGCATGAACCCACAATGTAGTCTAGTACAGGGCCTACTGCTCACAATGTAGTCTGTACCCAGTTAACTCTAGTCAATAGGTATGTATGGCATGAACCCACAATGTAGTCTAGTACCCGGCCTACTGCTCACAATGTAGTCTGTACCCAGTTAACTCTAGTCAATAGGTATGTATGGCATGAACCCACAATGTAGTCTAGTACAGGGCCTACTGCTCACAACGTAGTCTTGTACCCAGTTAACTATAGTCAATAGGTATGTATGGCATGAACCCACAATGTAGTCTAGTACCCGGCCTACTGCTCACAATGTAGTCTTGTACCCGGTTAACTCTAGTCAATAGGTATGTATGGCATGAACTCACAATGTAGTCTAGTACCCGGCCTACTGCTCACAATGTAGTCTGTACCCAGTTAACTCTAGTCAATAGGTATGTTTGGCTTGAACTCACAATGTAGTCTAGTACAGAGCCTATTGCTCACAATGTAGTCTAGTACAGGGCCTACTGCTCACAATGTAGTCTGTACCCAGTTAACTATAGTCTATAGGTATGTATGGCATGAACCCATAATGTAGTCTAGTACAGAGCCTATTGCTCACAATGTAGTCTTGTACCCGGTTAACCCTAGTCAATAGGTATGTTTGGCATGAACTCACAATGTAGTCTAGTACAGGGCCTACTGCTCACAATGTAGTCTGTACCCAGTTAACTATAGTCAATAAGTATGTATGGCATGAACCCACAATGTAGTCTAGTACAGAGCCTACTGCTCACAACATAGTCTGTACCCAGTTAACTATAGTCAATAAGTATGTATGGCATGAACCCACAATGTAGTCTAGTACAGAGCCTACTGCTCACAATGTAGTCTTGTACCCGGTTAACTATAGTCAATAGGTATGTATGGCATGAACCCACAATGTAGTCTAGTACAGGGCCTACTGCTCACAATGTAGTCTGTACCCAGTTAACTCTAGTCAATAGGTATGTATGGCATGAACCCACAATGTAGTCTAGTACAGGGCCTACTGCTCACAATGTAGTCTTGTACAGGGCCTACTGCTCACAATGTAGTCTTGTACCCGGTTAACTCTAGTCTATAGGTATGTATGGCATGAACTCACAATGTAGTCTAGTACAGGGCCTACTGCTCACAATGTAGTCTTGTACAGGGCCTACTGCTCACAATGTAGTCTTGTACCCGGTTAACTATAGTCAATAGGTATGTATGGCATGAACCCACAATGTAGTCTAGTACAGAGCCTACTGCTCACAATGTAGTCTTGTACAGGGCCTACTGCTCACAATGTAGTCTTGTACCCGGTTAACTATAGTCAATAGGTATGTATGGCATGAACCCACAATGTTGTCTAGTACAGGGCCTACTGCTCACAATGTAGTCTAGTACAGGGCCTACTGCTCACAATGTAGTATTGTACCCGGTTAACTCTAGTCTATAGGTATGTATGGCATGAACCCACAATGTAGTCTAGTACAGGGCCTACTGCTCACAATGTAGTCTAGTACAGGGCCTACTGCTCACAATGTAGTCTAGTACCGGGCCTACTGCTCACAATGTAGTCTTGTACCCGGTTAACTCTAGTCAATAGGTATGTATGGCTTGAACCCACAATGTAGTCTAGTACCCGGCCTACTGCTCACAATGTAGTCTTGTACCCGGTTAACCCTAGTCAATAGGTATGTATGGCATGAACTCACAATGTAGTCTAGTACCCGGCCTACTGCTCACAACATAGTCTGTACCCAGTTAACACTAGTCAATAGGTATGTATGGCATGAACCCACAATGTAGTCTAGTACAGGGCCTACTGCTCACAATGTAGTCTTGTACCCGGTTAACTCTAGTCTATAGGTATGTATGGCATGAACCCACAATGTAGTCTAGTACAGGGCCTACTGCTCACAATGTAGTCTTGTACCCGGTTAACTCTAGTCTATAGGTATGTATGGCATGAACCCACAATGTAGTCTAGTACAGGGCGTACTGCTCACAATGTAGTCTGTACCCGGTTAACACTAGTCTATAGGTATGTATGGCATGAACTCACAATGTAGTCTAGTACAGGGCCTACTGCTCACAACATAGTCTGTACCCAGTTAACTCTAGTCAATAGGTATGTATGGCATGAACCCACAATGTAGTCTAGTACAGGGCCTACTGCTCACAATGTAGTCTTGTACCCGGTTAACTCTAGTCTATAGGTATGTATGGCATGAACCCACAATGTAGTCTAGTACAGGGCCTACTGCTCACAATGTAGTCTTGTACCCGGTTAACTCTAGTCTATAGGTATGTATGGCATGAACCCACAATGTAGTCTAGTACAGGGCATACTGCTCACAACGTAGTCTTGTACCCGGTTAACTATAGTCAATAGGTATGTATGGCATGAACCCACAATGTAGTCTAGTACAGGGCCTACTGCTCACAACGTAGTCTTGTACCCGGTTAACTATAGTCAATAGGTATGTATGGCATGAACTCACAATGTAGTCTAGTACAGGGCCTACTGCTCACAATGTAGTTAAGTACCCGGTTAACTCTAGTCAATAGGTATGTATGGCTTGAACCCACAATGTAGTCTAGTACAGGGCCTACTGCTCACAATGTAGTCTAGTACAGGGCCTACTGCTCACAATGTAGTATTGTACCCGGTTAACTCTAGTCTATAGGTATGTATGGCATGAACCCACAATGTAGTCTAGTACAGGGCCTACTGCTCACAACATAGTCTTGTACCCGGTTAACTCTAGTCAATAGGTATGTATGGCTTGAACCCACAATGTAGTCTAGTACCCGGCCTACTGCTCACAACGTAGTCTGTACCCGGTTAACACTAGTCAATAGGTATGTATGGCATGAACTCACAATGTAGTCTAGTACAGGGCCTACTGCTCACAACGTAGTCTGTACCCGGTTAACACTAGTCAATAGGTATGTATGGCATGAACTCACAATGTAGTCTAGTACAGGGCCTACTGCTCACAACATAGTCTGTACCCAGTTAACTCTAGTCAATAGGTATGTATGGCATGAACCCACAATGTAGTCTAGTACAGGGCCTACTGCTCACAATGTAGTCTGTACCCAGTTAACTCTAGTCAATAGGTATGTATGGCATGAACCCACAATGTAGTCTAGTACAGAGCCTACTGCTCACAATGTAGTCTTGTACCCGGTTAACTCTAGTCAATAGGTATGTATGGCTTGAACCCACAATGTAGTCTAGTACCCGGCCTACTGCTCACAATGTAGTCTGTACCCAGTTAACTATATAGTCAATAGGTATGTTTGGCTTGAACTCACAATGTAGTCTAGTACAGAGCCTATTGCTCACAATGTAGTCTTGTACCCGGTTAACTATAGTCAATAGGTATGTATGGCATGAACCCACAATGTAGTCTAGTACAGGGCCTACTGCTCACAATGTAGTCTGTACCCAGTTAACTCTAGTCAATAGGTATGTTTGGCTTGAACTCACAATGTAGTCTAGTACAGAGCCTATTGCTCACAATGTAGTCTTGTACCCGGTTAACTATAGTCAATAGGTATGTATGGCATGAACCCACAATGTAGTCTAGTACAGAGCCTACTGCTCACAATGTAGTCTTGTACCCGGTTAACTCTAGTCTATAGGTATGTATGGCATGAACCCACAATGTAGTCTAGTACAGGGCCTACTGCTCACAATGTAGTCTTGTACCCGGTTAACTCTAGTCTATAGGTATGTATGGCATGAACCCACAATGTAGTCTAGAGTAGTACAGGGCCTACTGCTCACAATGTAGTCTTGTACCCGGTTAACTCTAGTCTATAGGTATGTATGGCATGAACCCACAATGTAGTCTAGTACAGGGCCTACTGCTCACAATGTAGTCTTGTACCCGGTTAACCCTAGTCAATAGGTATGTTTGGCTTGAACTCACAATGTAGTTAAGTACCCGAGGTATATATAGTCAAGTAATATATTTGGCATGAACCCACAATGTAGTCTAGTACCGGTTAACTCTAGTCTATAGGTACGTAATGGCTTGAACTCACAATGTAGTTAAGTACCCGAGGTATATATAGTCAAGTAATATATTTGGCATGAACCCACAATGTAGTCTAGTACCGGTTAACTCTAGTCTATAGGTACGTAATGGCTTGAACTCACAATGTAGTTAAGTACCCGAGGTATATATAGTCAAGTAATATATTTTGCTTGAACCCACAATGTAGTCTAGTACAGGGCCTACTGCTCACAACGTAGTCTGGTACCCGGTGAACCCTAGTCAATAGGTATGTATGGCTTGAACTCACAATGTAGTTAAGTACCCGAGGTATATATAGTCAAGTAATATATTTGGCATGAACCCACAATGTAGTCTAGTACCGGTTAACTCTAGTCTATAGGTACGTAATGGCTTGAACTCACAATGTAGTTAAGTACCCGAGGTATATGGGCAAGAATTCACTATTGGAATTCTTGGTGTCAACACTCTATTCTGTATGTAGTTTCAATTAAGTACAGATTTAGAAAAAAAATTAACATATATTTTTTTAAACATTTATACCTTACACATCCTTTTGTAAAAAAGGAATGAACTTAAAAAGTATTGGTTGCGAGAAATAAAGCCTCAAAACATCATATTTAAGGTTTTAGTATGACAAAAAGTGTGACATTTTGTACATGCACTTTAATGTGTGTGTATAACAGCTTTATTTTGCCTCATTTTAGTGTGTAGTTGATTCAAAACTTATATCTAATAATCAAATTTTCTTAAAAAATCAATCCAGTGTATTTGTCTGCAACAATTGTTTTACAAAAAAAGAATGAAAATTGACATGTGCATGTAACATTTGGTGTCAAACATTGTTACATGCATACATTTATCAAACAAACATAAATTGCAGCACCAAAGAACTTAAATTTTTGCCTTATATTATGCTTTCCTTACCCAGTTGATGAATAAAAACACATTTTCTTCAAATCTTTGAGTGACTTATGATAGGAAGGCCCAGCATAATGTCTTAAATTTTGGTGTCAAATAAATCTTACACATTTTGATCAAATACTTCAATAATGGAATGCTTTCAGTTGTTTTAATTTAATGAAATTTACAAATTATTGGATGATTTAAAAATCTGTAATAATATGAATTCATAATATAATGTATGACAAAAAATAAACTGACGTCAAAATGTGCATGTAACCTTGACAAGATGTTACCTACACCATACTTTTTTAAAACTTCAATTATTTGCTTCTCTTTAGACAAGTATCTCCAATCACTGGCTATGCTTTTTGGTAGAACATTTATAAATAAAAATATATATATTTGTTTTCTCTTAATCAGAAACAACAACCTTTGATATGTGTGTGTAACTGTTTAATTTGACACAAACGTGTCCATGTTACATGCATCCAGCATAGCCATATCTTCTATACAGCAGCTGACAGGCTAAACTATTTAATTTAGAAAAATTCCACTCCTGACAATTAATCTCCAAACCACAAAACAACATATTAAATTTCAAATCTGACTAAATAAAATTGATTTTCAAATTTGTATGTAACATTGACAACAATTATGTCAATGTTACATGCAACAATACATATAACAGTATAATATTAATAAGTTCATAATTTAGAGATGTTTGAAGTTATTTGATATATTGCATCACATGCTTTTGCTACAAGTAAAAAAAAATAACAAATAATATTGTATATAACAGAAATAAATGAGATTTCTAAATGTATGTAACTATTTCAGTTGACACGAAAGTGTCAATGTTACATACTTCAAATATCTGGCAATCAAACATACACAGTAGTAAATACAACCTGAATCAGAAGCCCTGGTCCCAACTTCTAACATATAATCCACAAACTAAAGAAGATTTTATATGTTTAATGGATATAAATGACATTTTAATCTATGGCTATCAACGTGTCAATTGATGTAACATGCATCAAATGGAGCTTTATTTTTATTTTTTAGGATGTTTACTTATGAAATTCATTCACAAAAAACACACTGACCTCAACAGCCATGAAATAGGCTAGGACAGAAGCAAGATATATTATTTGAAACAAACATAAGTCTGCACAAACTTTACAAGTGTAACATTGACACCAACCATATCTTTTTGCTATTTTTTCCTGTTAAACGACAAGACAGTATTTCTCATTCAAAGGGTAAATGTTGGAACAAACTCCAACATCATTTCACACCATAGCACAAATTAGAGCCTCTTTCAATTATATGAGATATGAGCAATTGAAATAATCTTGGTGTCAATGTTACATACTCCATATTTCAATAACTATGACATTTAAAGAAGACAAGAAGACATATTTTAAAAAAAGTCTCTTGGTTTTAGATGTCTTGCTAGAAGAACTTAGTAGTAAGGCATTTTATAAAATGAATAAAGGTGATCTATTTTTTTGTTTCAATGTCACACTTTGTGTTGCATTAGTGAATTCTTGCCCATATATAGTCAAGTAATATATTTGGCTTGAACCCACAATGTAGTCTAGTACAGGGCCTACTGCTCACAACGTAGTCTTGTACCCGGTTAACCCTAGTCAATAGGTATGTATGGCTTGAACTCACAATGTAGTTAAGTACCCGAGGTATATATAGTCAAGTAATATATTTGGCATGAACCCACAATGTAGTCTTGTACCCGTTAACTCTAGTCAATAGGTACGTAATGGCTTGAACTCACAAGGTAGTTCAGTATTCGGGGTACTATAGTCAATTAGTAGATTTGGTATGAACTGAAAACGTAGTCTTGTACCAGGCGTACTATAGTCAATAAGTACATTTGGCATGAACTCACAACGTAGTCTTGTACCCGGTTTCAAACTCTAGTCAATATGTACGTATGGCATGAACCAACAGTGTACTATAGTCAATAAGTATATTTGGCAAGAACTCACACCGTAGTTAAGTACCCGGCATACTATATATAGTCAATTAGTATATTTAGCATGAACTCACAACGTAGTCTTGTACCAAGCGTACTATAGTCTATCAGTATTAATGGCATGAACCAATAATGTAGCCTGGTACTCGGCATGCTATAGTTAATAAGTATTTTTGGCATGAACCCACAACATAGTCTTGTACCCGGTTAACTCTATTCAATAAGTACGTATAGCATGAACCAACAATGTAGTTTAATACCCGGCGTACTATAGTCAATTCCCAATCAGCACACGCAAATCGGCCCGCTGGCGGCAATAAATGGGCATCGCGGCATAACGGCCCGTCAACGGTCCGCTATGGGCCCGTTTTTTGTCCTAGCTTTCTCCAGAAACCTATTTGAAAGCTTACAGGTTGGTTATAGTGCACCATTTTAATTCTCATACCATTAGAAAAAAATATAATTGCGAATTGAGATTTTTTATTCGACATAGTGGACCTCTGGCGGGCCGATATATATAGAGTTGTCTAACCTATTTCACTATGATTCGATTGCCTGCCTTGAAATTACAACAACAACATGAAATATGTATTTTATCTTTGTCTTTAAAACACGTATATTGCACAAATTATGTAATATATGGATATAAAACCATATAAAAGAATATGTATGTCTTTGTTAAAATACGATTGAAATAAACTTATTTAATATTTTATCACGTGGAAACTTGGCGGAAGTGAGAAAATGTGTTCAAACAACTTTTGAATGATTGAGGTTTTTCGGCATTGAATCGTTTAAAGAGGCTAAATCATTATAAGTAAGCCACGTCACATAAGTTAATGTTTTTGTTTTTCTTTTTAAAAAGTGTTCCAGAGCATGATCACAGTTTTCATTGCAAATGAAATATAATTGACATCAGATTTCGCGACATGACTTTGCGGTTTATCGTCCCCTATAGAACACATTCTATGAAGTGTTAAACATGATTGCACCATCAAATCATCGCATCCTTTCTAAGATTAAGTTCTTTTGCTAGAACAGGTTTAATTCCTGGTGCATGTGTATTTTTTCTCACTAAAGATAACAGCTCACCAGAATTGTGTCTAGATGACATAAATTGTCACTTTTTTTGAATAATTTAGTAGGGTTTTACTTACATCTATTATTCATTTAAAGAGCCATTGTAATGGCAAATAAAGCAGTACCTAAATGGAAGAGGTACAGAGAAATAAAGAAAAGAGTCAATGCACATGTATACATACATCCGCCAGGGGCTCGCTGTAAAATGCCCATAGCGGGCCTCTGTATTATAGATCTAAGTGGACCGACAACGGACCGACAACGGCCCGATATGTTCTGTCGGTTGTCGGCCCCATCGGTTGCCGAGTTGCATATCCGCCAGTGGCCCGCTGTCAAATGCCCATAGCGGGCCGCTGTTTAAAAGATAGCGGGTCGACAGAGGCCCATTGTTGGGGTGCTGACTGGGTTAGTATATTTGGCATGAACCCACAACATAGTCTTGTACCCGGTTAACTCTATTCAATAAGTACATATAGCATGAACCAACAATGTAGTCTAGTCACTAGGTATGTAAGGCATGAACCAACATTATGTAGTTTAATACCCGGCATACTATAGTCAATTAGTATATTTGGCATGAACTCACAACATAGTCTTGTACCTGGTTAACTCTATTCAATAAGTACATATAGCATGAACCAATAATGTAGTCTAGTCACTAGGTATGTAAGGCATGAACAAACATTATGTAGTTTAATACCCGGCGTACTATAGTCAATTAGTATATTTGGCATGAACTCAAATCACAACATAGTCTTGTACCTGGTTAACTCTATTCAATAAGTACGTATAGCATGAACCAACAATGTAGTTTAATACCCGGCGTACTATAGTCAATTAGTATATTTGGCATGAACTCACAACATAGTCTTGTACCCGGTTAACTCTATTCAATAAGTACGTATAGCATGAACCAACAATGTAGTTTAATACCTGGCGTACTATAGTCAATTAATATATTTGGCATGAGCTCACAACATAGTCTAGTCCCCGGTTTAAATACTCTAGTCAATAAGTATGTATGGCATCATGAACCAACAATATTGTATGGTATCAGGCGTATTTTAGTAAATCTATAGGTAGTACCTACGTACCGTACGTCTGGTCTATAGTCATTTAGTATATTTGGCATGAACTCACAACATAGTCCCGGTTTACTCTAGTCAATCAGTATATATGACATGAACCAACAATGGCGACTAGATTTGTTACATTCCCTAATATATCACTTTCGCATATATATAGTAAATACCTAAAAATATAACTAGTTTATCTAAACTCTTACAATGGACGGTTCATGTCTGAAATCAATACATAACTATTCAGTATTAAATCAAACTTTATTCAGATTAATCTACAAAAAAGGTTGTCTCTATAGCCTATAAATTATTACACCATTTCGAAAGGGCGCCGCCATAATCAGCGTATGTATGTCCCTATATTGTATAGCATTACCTGCCGCTACCATAACCTTATCCGAACAGGTGTACATCAATGTTGACGGCGGCCCTTGGACATGGTGTAGCAAGTAAATCTTATCGAGACAGCCATTTATTATGAACCAGACCTTTAAATAACCACCTCGATGATGTAGTGGTAGAGCGTCTGCCTAGGTTGCAGGAGGTCGCGGGTTGGATACCTTGTCAAGTCATACCAAATACTTTAGAAATGGTAGTAATGGCTGCCCTCCTTGGCGCTCAGGGTTGCGGAGCACAACAACTCACTGGCAGAGGGCAGCCATTACCATTGTTTGGTATGACCCGGCTGGGAATCAAAAACGCGACCTCCCGCACCCGAAGCGGACGCTCTACTACTACATCACTGAGGCGGTAATATGACATCAAACTTAGAACGTACTTTCAGGTAAACATAATTGACCGTCGTGATATAGTTTAAAAAAATGCTGAAAAACGGCCTTAAGCTCAAATCCATTGATCATGATCACACACAATAGAAATATTTATCCTTTGTATTTGATTTTAAGCCTTTTTCAACACCATTTCAGTTATATCACGGCGACAGAAATTCATGATCCCTTGGTTAAACAAACAAATTGCAGGCTGGGAACTACACATACATAAAGCGACTGCCTCGGTGGTTTACTGGCATACAATCTGCCTCGGGCGCAGGAGCTCGCGGGTTTGATATCCGACCTGATCATACTATATTTTAAACATGGTAACAATGACTTTACTTCCTATTTGCTCAGGAGTGTGAATTTAGCTTTATGACTGATACAATAGTGTCAGAATAAATAGATCAGACGTATTGGTAGCTTACGAAGGTTGATCAATAATTAATAGGACTTTCTTAGTAACTTTTGAATTAAGTGTATTGGCGAACTTAATACCATATGCACATTTTGTTAAAATTGCATTACTTTGGCCACTTATTATTTTAAATATTGTCATTACGTTAGTTATAAATCGTTGTCATAGAAACAAGTTGAGGCACATTAAAGAGTGTGATATAACTATAAAAAGTGTTCAATTGTTAATTACCTATGTTTTATCTTACAATCTAGATGCCAATTATAACATTTAGGTCATAAACATGTCACCAGCCTTTGATGTCAATGAGACTGAGAGTGTGTTCACAGCTTTGCTCAAAGACTGCTACTATTAGTATATAAAGTGCAGACTCAAACCTCAAAAGTCAATAGTTCCAACATTATGTGACGCTTAATTGCTGTCCGTTATCAATACGGAGAACCTGTTTGCTAACTATTAAAGTGTTGTTTGTGTCAAACCTTTGGATTACCAAAGTATCGTGACTAACTTGAGTACAAGTGACTTATTTAATATGTGTGTAACAAATGTAAATTGTACTTTTGGAAATCCAATATTTAATGAAAAAGGACAACTCTGGTGGAGAAATAAATTTGTTTAACCTTTCGTTTTGTGTTGTGCAATCATTCACTTCCACACATATATATATTTGCAACAAAACAATTGTACATCAAGATCAACCTACGTATCCGTACAGTATTATCAAGATCAAGACTTAATATTAACATAACCATCTTATGCACTTCTGTCAACTTGTGTAGGTTCCGATAAGACAGAGGTGAATTACATGTTGATCTGAACATTCTGTTCACATTCTGTTCACAGAGTACTTATAAACACAAGTTTGTTTTAAAACTTCTGTCAACTTGTGTAGGTTCCGATAAGACAGGTGAATTACATGTTGATCTGAACATTCTGTTCACATTCTGTTCACAGAGTACTTATAAACACAAGTTTGTTTTAAAACTTCTGTCAACTTGTGTAGGTTCCGATAAGACAGGTGAATTACATGTTGATCTGAACATTCTGTTCACATTCTGTTCACAGAGTACTTATAAACACAAGTTTGTTTTAAAACTTCGACAACTTGTGTAGATTCTAAACCTGGTATTTGGTAAATATAGATGTAACAATGCTAAACGTCAAACACTCACGTTCATTTCTAGTTGTAAACGGTTTTTGGTACACATATAGATGTAACAGTGCTAAACGTCAAACACTTACGTTTATTTCTAGTTGTAAACGGTATTTGGTACAAATATAGATGTAACAGTAATAAAGGTCAAACACTCACGTTTATTTCTAGTTGTAAACGGTATTTGGTACACATATATATATATATATATCATATGTTACAGTAATAAACGCCAAACACTTACGTTTATTTCTAGTTGTAAACGGTATTTGGTACACATATATATATATGTTACAGTAATAAACGCCAAACACATACGTTTATTTCTAGTTGTAAACGGTATTTGGTACATGTATATATATAGATGTTACAGTGATAAACGTCAAACACTCACGTTTATTTCTAGTTGTAAACGGTATTTGGTACAAATATAGATGTTACAGTGATAAACGTCAAACACTTATGTTTATTTCTAGTTGTAAATGGTATTTGGTACACATATATATGTTACAGTAATAAACGTCAAACACTCAACGTTTATTTCTAGTTGTAAACGGTATTTGGTACATTGTATCAACCTCTGGATTATCTTCAGATAGGGGTTTAACGCTCTCACAGACACTTTGTAGTTGTATACATGTTCAATGCAACATGTACATACTTTGGTGTGTCTGAGAACAGTAAGGAAACGTTTGAATTACTGCTACAAATTGTTTAACTACACTAACAGTAAAGAAACCTTATGTAAATGTGAAGCCATGTTATCACATCCTCACAAATGCTGTTCCTAGAAAGAGCATGTTCTGTTCTATAAATACTTATATATATATATGCTTACTTACCATATGTATCATGTTCTAGAAGTCTTATAATTGCCACTTTGTCTGCATGAAGTGATTACTGTTACAAATGTATGTATTCTCCTGAAAAAAGAAAATAAATCTCACAAAGAAATAGGTCATGAATACATTTTATTAACATAAACAATTTCAATAATTCAAAATATGATGGAAATAAAATGAGTCTTCAATGATATAACATAGATATAAAATATATCGTAGAACCTTCCAACTTCTTGATCTATCTTTATAATCTTAGTTCCTCACGTCATTATTTACGTCCTTTTCTCCAATTACTTTATATAAGCCGTCAATTGAGAAGTGTGTTTAAATACTATTTTCTGATGTCTCAGGATTCATTTACTACTTGACAATGTAGTTTATTTTAGTGTTTATGTTCACAAACTTAGGAGACCCGTAGATAAGTGTAGAACAATGAGTTTGCTGTGAATGTCGACTTTGCCTATTGTGTTTTAGACCATTCCTTTTGGTCAGTTGCCATAAAACTCTGGTTCCCAGTTTAGAGGAACCAGCCAAACATGTGATTATTAATTTATTACATGGCCAGTGCAGACGTGTGTTGACTTAGACTGATGACTGAGACAAGACAAGACTCTCTAAGACCAAGCAAATTATAATATAATGCAGGTTATAGTGTTAGCTTCGTGTGAGTGAACACAACAAGTTGTTAGGACTGTAATGGAAATTGGTGAAATAACTATTAGGAAACAAAATCAACACAACAATAACAACCGAAAATAAAACATTACTTTTTAATTGATTTTTATAGTTATAAACAATTGGGTATAGATAATACAAGAAATCACTTATCTGATATTTCTAAAAGGTTCAGTGTCCAAATGTCTTGCTATCCGAAATTAATTATATCCGAATTGTCTTACACTTGTGTAACTTGTGAAATTACCGTTTAAAAAACAAAACTACAAGAAACTAAACCAGCACGATGTAACCGGTCATTATAACAGTCTTTCCACGTAGCTTATATCCACTCGCATTAAGAATATAGAATAGTAACTTTACAAGTCCGTTAAAGCACGCTTTTCAAGATCATCGTGAACATATCCCGTTAAAGAGCTAAGAAGGGAGGTAATCCTTACCGAAACGACGTATTTGTCCTCTTTTCTGTCATTCCATGCACGATATATGTTTTCTTTGGTTGTTTTGTTGTGTATGTTAAATTGATGGTTTTGACATCTTTGCCATGCGTAGCATATGTAAAGTGTAAGTGTAATGTTCTAGACTAATGAAAATGTATGTGTTTTTTCTCGTCAATCAGGGGCGTAGCTGGACCTAAATGTGGTCTACGCACCATCCTAGGGGGGTCCGGGGGCCAGCTCCCCCGGGAAAAAGAATTCGTCTAAGGTGACTTCTGGCGTATATTTAACAATATCTTAAAAGCCTACTTGAATTGTTCTGATTTGTCCGTGTTCACCCTTTCCCCCCTTAGGGTCCAGTTTTTATTGCATTTTTCGCATTTGTTTCATTTTTATTTTTGGAACTCTCAAGATATTTCTTACGCACGTGCGTACGTGCGTAAGCCTAGCTACGCGCCTGTCAATGTATACAGGGACACAGATAATATTTTATCTACGTCCCTGATGTATACTAGTTCAGGTCCAAAAAGGCCAATTACCAGAAAGGCCAATTACCAGAAAGACCGAATCTTAACAAAGTGAATTAGGAGTTAACGAAGATAATTAATTGAATGTTTGTGACCACTTTTTATAATGGAGAATCTACATATTAATTTTTGGATTGGCGTGTAATTGGATCTCAGCGTGCTTTCTCACAATGTTTCGATTTGACCCATACGACGTTCCCACAATGTTTTCAAAACTTCGAGCTGTTATGTTTAGCCAGGGACACTATGTTAATATAGTGTCCCTGGTTTAGCATATCATTAAGAGTGATAATAAACCTGTGTTGTTTAACATCTCCACTTTCTACAATAGTTTAAAGTGATTGTTTATGTCTTCTCCCTTTTACCACAATGTTTTGATTTGACCTATACGACGTTCCAATACTTTTATTTATGCAGCGGTGTCAAAATGAATAATACTAGAAATACTAGTAAAATGCAAATAAAAAATCTCATGATCAAACTGAAATATTGTTGAAAACTGCTCAAAATATCATTCAAACAAAGAAAATAATCATCAGTTTGCTTTTGCTGGTATGGTATTTTACTCCACTTTTAAACTAGTTATATATCGCCGTTTTCTTTGTTGTGTACCATTTGCACTGGTATCTTTATTCAGAAATCAGCGAGTCAGTCGTTGTGATTCCCCCACAGTCCTTAGTACCAGGGAAGGGGGGCAAAGTCACAGCTACCATTTTTAACGTATTTGTATGACCCGGTCGGGGATCAAACCCTCGACCTTATCAATATACCAAAGAGGCTGTTTTTTCCCGAATGAATAAACAATTCTATCACTAAATTTCAAAAAGACACAATTGACGCCTTTAAGTCGTCTGCAGCATATGTGTCAAATTGCGTCTGCATGTCGGAATACATTTAATCCGTTTAGCATTATGAATGTGTTCCGAATTTAGCGAAATGATATCTAAATGCAACCCTTTACCCGGGAAGTATGTTGAATGGTGCACTGATGCGGGAATTCCGGGAAAACATTATGTTCTGAACTCGATATTAGAGAAAAAACATTTAAAACGCCGTTAATCTCCAAAAAATAAATTAATATAAATGCATCCACTTATTAGCATAACATAGGAGAATATGCGAGGGAAAACAGAGGGTCAGCAATTACAATGTTTACGTTACCAGTGGCGTCATTATTTATTCTTTCTTTCCCAATATGCCTTCACCTGCTACATTCTCTAACATATTCTTTACGTATTTTAAACTATTATATTTATCTCTCAATCTAATTTTACTCTCGTTTGTTCAAAATTAGAAAAGCCTTATAATGTAGAAACGTATCAGCTGTAACGTTTAAGATCGCTATATGTTGTTGATCAATATAAAAAACATTTCATACGTTTACTATGACAACATTTAGAAGTAAACAACTCACATTTTATACTAATGTATACTACATTAGTTTCTTTTAGTAATTCATATATTGTAAATATAAGTGTTCCAATAAGTACATGTGAAGCAAATATCATTTATTTCATATCATATATTTCATATTATATTTTTCATATTATATATTTTATCTTATTTTGATGACGGCTAGTTCACATACTCAAGTGTTTCAGTCATATCACGACGGCTAGTTCACATATTCAAGTGTTTCAGTCATATCACGACGGCTAGTACACATACTCAAGTGTTTCCTGGCTTTCGCACACAATTAGTCCACACAACATACTTGCTTTTCTTCATAGACTGTTAGCCCATTGATGGAATACGAAATCACGCTTGTCACAGTGACTCTTGTCAAATGTCGGAAAGAATGTTGGCGGAGCTAGGGTTCAAACTCAAAACCCCTGGATAATATCATATTTTAATTTACAGGTCAGAAGATCTGAAGATAAAGATAGCTCTACAGACCATTGACTATCTGGATAAAGAACGAGAATACGTTCCTTGGGTAGCGGCCATGGCAGAGCTGGGTTATGTTGGGTCGATGCTGGAATGCCATCAATGTTACTACAAATCAGCGACAGACGACTTTAAAAGCATCTACAGGCAAAAGTAAAAAGAAACCACTGTATATCAATGAAAGTGTAATTGCTGAAAACTAAACTTTAAACATTATGGGAAAAGGAGAAATTATTCGTGCTCCAATATTTCTATCCATTCGTCACTATGGTTCATATGTCGTCTGCTTCTTATACATGTACTTCAAGAAGCTTGTACTCTTTAACTCGTGAACATTGTGGCTTAAGGTGATTTTGTTTACGCAATTTCTCCTTTTGCCATGTGAATCCGCTGTGGTCGAGTCGTTAGCGTCGAGGATTTCGAAACCGGGTGTCCCAGGTTCGATCCCGAGTCGCGGCACTACGGTCATGGTTAAGTGTTCTTGGACAAGGTACATTTTCTAGCCTAGTATTGGTTTGTTTACTTAGGGATCATGAATAAGTATACTGTAGCCGTGATATAACTGAAACAATGTTGAAAGCGGCTTCAAACCCCAATAAATAAATCCTTTTGACATAATGAATTTAAATGTGGTCTATTCAATATGCGTTAAAAATAGTCTATGTGTGTAAAAGGGTTGATAATGTTTCTTGGAACTCTATGTTACTTATAATCCCCCTGTGTAGATGCGGAATCTCACATTGATATGTGTGTACAGAGTACTTGAAAGAATATTGACAAAAGTATGTAAAATCTCGTATAATGAAAGTTTAATGCCTTGTAATGTTTTAAACATTGCATCAAAAAGAGAAATCACTCAATTTGAGCAATTTCTCCCTTTTCACAATGTTTTCAAACGTTGCCTATTTCTAATCTTTTAAATTCTTATAAACAATTTTTCTTTTAGATGTTGCAAAAGGAAACCTTTCTCGGTTTGGGAAGGGTTAAAACGTTTCTTATAACCCTCTTTGATTCATGATCTTTGTGGCAAAAGGAGAAATTGTTTCTTGTGTTGAGATGACTGCACAATGTGTATATGAAGCGCCATACATTGTAACGACAGGCATAGCCGAGTTATAACAGCTTACTATCCTAATTGCTAATTAGTAAGTAATGATTGTGTTGATTAAATGAAAGTCCCGTCTTCTACGTATATCGCGACTGCACGGCGATCTCACGGCGCTCTAACCACACTCATGGGGTTCTTACTACACGTCTTCTACGTGTATCGCGACTGTTCGGCGATCTCACGGCGCTCTAACCAAACTCATGGGGTTCTTACTACACGTCTTCTACGTAAATCGCGACTGCATGGCGACTTCACGGCGCTCTAACCACACTCATTGGGTTCTTACTACACGTCTTTTACGTATATCGCGACTGCACGGCGACCTTATGGCGCTCTAACCACACTCATGGGGTTCTAACTACACGTGTTCTACGTATATCGAGACTACACGGTGACCACACGGCGCTCTAACCACACTCATGGGGTTCATACTACACGTCTTCTACGTATATCGCGACTGCACGGCGACGTCATGGCGCTCTAACCACACTCATGGGGTTCTTACTACACGTCTTTTACGTATATCGTGACTGCACGGCGACCTCACGGAGCTCTAACCACACTCATGGGGTTCTTACTACACGTCTTCTACGTATATCGGGACTGCACGGCGACCTCATGGCGCTCTAACCACACTCATGGGGTTCTTACTACACGTCTTCTACGCATATCGCGACTGCACGGCGATCTCATGGCGCTCTAACCACACTCATGGGGTTCTTACTACACGTCTTCTACGTATATCGCGACTGCACGGCGACCTCATGGCGCTCTAACCACACTCATGGGGTTCTTACTACACGTCTTCTACGCATATCGCGACTGCACGGCGACATCACGGCGCTCTAACCACACCTAAGGTGTTCTTACTACACGTCTTTTACGTATATCGCGACTGCACGGCGACCTCATGGCGCTCTAACCACACCCATGGGGTTCTTACTACGCGTCTTCTACGTATATCGCGACTGCACGGCGACCTCATGGCGCTCTAACCACACTCATGGGGTTCTTACTACACGTCTTTTACGTATATCGCGACTGCACGGCGACCTCACGGCGCTCTAACCACACTCATCGGGTTCTTACTACACCTCTTCTACGTATATCGCGACTGCACAGCGACCTCATGGCGCTCTAACCACACTCATGGGGTTCTTACTATACGTCTTCTACGCATATCGCGACTGCACAGCGACCTCATGGCGCTCTAACAACACTCATGGGGTTCTTACTACACGTCTTCTACGCATATCGCGACTGCACGGCGACCTCACAGCGCTCTAACCACACTCATGGGGTTCTTACTACACGTCTTTTACGTATATCGCGACTGCACGGCGACCTCATGGCGCTCTAACCACACTCACGGGGTTCTTACTACGCGTCTTCCACGTATATCGCGACTGCACGGCGACCTCATGGCGCTCTAACCACACTCATGGGATTCGTACTACACGTCTTCTACGTATATCGCGGCTGCACGGCGACCTCATGGCGCTCTAACCACACTCATGGGGTTCTTACTACACGTCTTCTACGTATATCGCGACTGCAAGGCGACCTCATGGCGCTCTAACCACACACATGGGGTTCTTACTACACGTCTTCTACGTATATCGCGACTGCACGGCGACCTGACGGTGCTCTAACCACACTCATGGGGATCTTACTGCACGTCTTCTACGTATATCGCGACTGCATGGCGACCTCACGGCGCTCTAACCACACTCATGGGGTTCTTACTACACGTCTTCTACGTATATCGCGACTGCAAGGCGACCTCATGGCGCTCTAACCACACTCATGGGGTTCTTACTGCACGTCTTCTACGTATATCGCGACTGCAAGGCGACCTCATGGCGCTCTAACCACACTCATGGGGATCTTACTGCACGTCTTCTACGTATATCGCGACTGCAAGGCGACCTCATGGCGCTCTAACCACACTCATGGGGTTCTTACTACACGTCTTCTACGTATATCGCGACTGCACGGCGACCTGACGGTGCTCTAACCACACTCATGGGGATCTTACTACACGTCTTCTACGTATATTGCGACTGCACGGCGACCTCACGGCGCTCTAACCATACTCATGGGGTTCTTACTACACGTCTTCTACGTATATCGCGACTGCACGGCGACCTCATGGCGCTCTAACCACACTCATGGGGTTCTTACTACACGTCTTCTACGTATATCGCGACTGCACGGCGACCTCATGGCGCTCTAACCACACTCATGGGGTTCTGACTACACGTCTTCTACGTATATCGGGACTGCACGGTGACCTCACGGCGCTCTAACCACGCTCATGGGGTTCTTACTGCGCGTCTTCTACGTATATCGCGACTGCACGGCGACCTCACGGCGCTCTAACCACTCTCATGGGGTTCTTACTACACGTCTTCTACGTATATCGCGACTGCACGGCGACCTCGCGGCGCTCTAACCACTCTCATGGGGTTCTTACTACACGTCTTCTACGTATATCGCGACTGCACGGCGACCTCATGGCGCTCTAACCACACTCATGGGGTTCTGACTACACGTCTTCTACGTATATCGGGACTGCACGGTGACCTCACGGCGCTCTAACCACGCTCATGGGGTTCTTACTGCGCGTCTTCTACGTATATCGCGACTGCACGGCGACCTCACGGCGCTCTAACCACTCTCATGGGGTTCTTACTACACGTCTTCTACGTATATCGCGACTGCACGGCGACCTCGCGGCGCTCTAACCACTCTCATGGGGTTCTTACTACACGTCTTCTACGTATATCGCGACTGCACGGCGACCTCGCGGCGCTCTAACCACACTCATGGGGTTCTTACTACACGTCTTCTACGTATATCGCGACTGCACGGCGACCTCGCGGCGCTCTAACCACTCTCATGGGGTTCTTACTACACGTCTTCTACGTATATCGCGACTGCGAAAGTGTTGAAAGTGGTGGTGTGTTATATGTTATTTGCTGTAAAGGTTCGCTTTATTGTACGTCGTTTTCGATAATATTTAAGTTATCCCACAGAGATCTCTTCACCTGTAAAGGTAGTTTCTCGCAGCAATACCTCTCATTTGTTCACATAGGTGTAACAACAAAAGCATTGGTGATGTGGTAGAGTGTCTGCCTTTCTCAAGAAGGCCCCGAGTTCGAACCCGTTGATGAGCCGTATCTGCCGCTACAACTTTTTCAGACAAGCCAAAGCAGACCTCGAGCGTGATCAATATACTCGTAAGCTGTAAGTTTGTATCGCAATCGATGGACTATAATACAGTTTATGTACAGTTCCAATGCTGAAGTGGTTAGACTATTATATTGTTTTCAGAGTTGATATATCTTTAAGCATGTGTTAGACTACCAGAGCCGAGAACCATAGCTGGATGCATGATTTGCTCATATCGGAATTGTTGTAAAATTCGAAAGTGGTGGTGTGTTATATGTTGTTTGCTGAGGGATGCGCAGATAGGATAAGATCAATTAGGTAAGTGTAAACTATCTCGTTGAGTACTTGATGTTAATATACAGTATGGAAAGTAGAAGCATTCTTGCAAACAATAAACATAAATATTATCCAAGTTATTACCTTTTATTCAAAGTGGATATATCTATATACATGTACAAAAACGTATAATACACAAAAGTTAAATCTGCGCCGTCTGGCCAGTCTGTAAAGTACTGACTGTTTAATTCATTTTGTTATCTTGCCTTTACCAAAAACTTGACAAATCCATTAAAAACAAATTGTTAAACCAAAACCACACGACAACAGCGGTATTGTTAAAAGAGAATCATAATTAAAGTATTCTGCAACAAAAGGTTATTAAACTAAAATCGGAACAAATAACTTCTAATGGTCTAGATATTCGAAAGTGTATGTAAGTATGGTAGTTGTCATCTCATAGCTATCATTTCATGTGATTCGAAACCCAGTTCGGCCAACATTCTTTCCGTCGTTTGACAAAAGTCATTATGACAAGCGTCACTCGTCTTCTACCAATGGGCAAACAGTCTATGTGGAAACGCAGCCAGTTGCTTGGAAATATCAGTGTGTGTATTACTAGTGTGACAAAGCCAGGACACACATGAATAGGTGAACTGGCCGCCGTGAAATGACAGAACAATTGTTGAAAACAGCGTTAATGACCAATCAATCAATCAGACTGATATATTGCTCACGAATTGCACAAACTAGTTCTACCCTCCGATTCGCAAATACAACAAATTTACAGCAGACGAAATTGAAAAAAACATAGGCAAATTTATTGAAAATCTTTTTAACAGAAACGTTTAAATAAAGTTTAAAATATTGTGGCAGATGAAGTAATAGCTCATAATGAGCAACTGCTTCATTTGTCACAATGTTTTTAAAATGTGTCTGTTGCGGATGCGTTAAAAGTCATATATATCTCAGACATAAATATGATGATATATAATTCATCTTTTGTTACTAATATCCCGCTACAAATATATACCATAATTATCAGCCATTATAAGACCTATAGTGTATGTTTACTCAAGTGTATAGACGTGCAATAGGTCATCTGGTTTATAATCACTACTGACATACAGTGTTTTGTCTGTGTTGTTATATAACACTGTCCATGGACGGTTTAACCCATCTTTCCTCTCTAATACGATACGTACGGGTGTACACGTCGGTGTTATCTGATGTATGTTTACTCAAGTTTGTAGACGTGCAACAGGTCACCTGATGAATTACTACTGACATAAAGTGTTTTGTCTGTGTTGTTATATAACACTGTCTGTGGAAGGTTTAACCCATCTTTCTCCTCTAATACAATACGTACGGGTGTACACGTCAATGTTATCTGATGTATGTTTACTCAAGTTTGTAGACGTGCAACAGGTCACCTGATAAACGATTACTGACATACAGTGTTTTGTCTGTGTTGTTATATAACACTGTCCGTGGACCTATTAACCCATCTTTCCTCTCTAATACAATACGTACGGGTGCACACGTCGGTGTTATCTGATGTATGTTTACTCAAGTTTGTAGACTTTCAACAGGTCACATACATGATAACTGACATAAAGTGTTTTGTCTGTGTTGTTATATAACACTGTCTCTGGACATCTTAACCCATCTTTCACATCTAATACAATACGTACGGATGTACACGTCGGTGTTATCTGATGTATGTTTACTCAAGTTTGTAGACTTTCAACAGGTCACATACATGATAACTGACATAAAGTGTTTTGTCTGTGTTGTTATATAACACTGTCTCTGGACATCTTAACCCATCTTTCCACTCTAATACAATACGTACGGATGTACACGTCGTTGTTATCTGATGTATGTTTACTCAAGTTTGTAGACTTTCAACAGGTCACATACATGATAACTGACATAAAGTGTTTTGTCTGTGTTGTTATATAACACTGTCTCTGGACATCTTAACCCATCTTTCACATCTAATACAATACGTACGGATGTACACGTCGGTGTTATCTGATGTATGTTTACTCAAGTTTGTAGACTTTCAACAGGTCACATACATGATTACTGACATACAGTGTTTTGTCTGTGTTGTTATATAACACTGTCCATGGAAGGTTTAACCCATCTTTCTCCTCTAATACAATACGTCCGGATGTACACGTCGGTGTTATCTGATGTATGTTGTATGACCCGCACCCCACCACATAAATACTATCATCATCACCCAGAGTCAGACCGTATGGAGAACTCAACTTGTCATGTTTATATATATTACACACTTTACCGTCCATACTCAAACTAGTTACTGTGTCCTGATCACAGTCTGAAACATACAGTGTATCCCCGTCACTATTCACTGTAATGTACCATGGACTATTACACAGGTTCTGTCCTTTATCATTGTGTTTGAATGTTTGAAGAACTTTTCCCTCATTATTAAGGATTTTCACCGACGGATGTTCCCCATCAAACGTAACAAATAATTTACCTTTTCTATATGTAATTCCCTTACAAAATAACTCCATTGGTACCTTTTTTACTACTGATAATGTTCCATCATAACGTAGAAACACTAAGTTTGTCCCACAGGTCACCACCAGAGTTCCCGGATCCGTACATGTTATATCGCATGGTGCATCGTCAAGTTTGATGTAACATGTAATGTTGTCTGATCGTAAGTCAACGACTTTAATAGAGTTATTTTTATAGTCCGCTACAGCTAAAAGGTCACTGGACATCAACACACTTCCTGTTATCCATACTTGTACTGTGTCGCTTTTGTGATTCATCTTAATGTTCTTCATTAATTTGAATTTTGTTGGTTTAAAGATGTCTGTCTTGATGTTTTTTGCTTCATTTTGTGTTTGCTGATCTTCTCTTTCCTCTTTTCGTCTTAAACATGACTTACCAATGGTAGGATTGTCTTCCTTTATTAGTCCTACATGTACCTCTGTCTGATCTCGTTTCGTAGTTCTTCTCTTTCCACAATTTTTCATTCCCAACGATCCAAATTTCAGCGGCGAATTAAGTGTGTTCATAATGTCTTCATTGCGTGAAAATGCATACCTTCTCACAATGTTTTCTTGTGACGTGCTTTTTGTTTCGTCATTGTAGTCTTTGACGTGAGTTCGAGCTTTCATGGCAGAAATGAATAACTGCTGGTTTTGTTGACATTTTTCAAGAAATCCTAGAGCGGATGATATTTCCGACATGTCTACTAGATGCTTGTTGTATAGTGTATCCACGGATTCAATAGCTTTCAAATCTTCATTTTGTATTTGCTCAGCTTGCTGCATTAGTTCGTATTCTAATGCATCGATTTTCGAATTTATTTCACTTCTAAATACCTGAATATCGGCTTTTAGTTGTCTGAAACAGTTGGATACATCAATTGAGTCAGTTTGCTTTTTATTTTTATCTTCTGCAATTTGTTTTTCTATGTCTCTTATCTGCTTTAATAATAATTTATATTCTTGACTGGAGCTGAATCCATTCGCCAAATCATCGATGTACTTTACACCGCATTGGACATGATCTAGAGTAACGCATACAGAACAGCAACATGTGTCATGCTTATCACAGAAATACTCTATTAATTTCCCATCATGCTTAGCACAGAACTTGTCCTGAACATTTGATATTTTCTTTCTTGGCATTTCGTCTCTATCAAGAAGTTGATGTTGTCTGAGGGCTTTTGATTTTCTGTGATTTCTTGCACAAGTGTCACAAAGAAATTCGTCACAATTAGTGCAATAAAACTGGGCATTTTCATTTACATTATCTGTAAGGCAAGGATCGCAGGGAATACCAGTATCCCAGTCCGTACTATCGGCTGGTCTTCTTCCAGATACCTCCATTGTTGATTTTCAAACTGAAAAAGAACCAAACGTTTTTTGTATAAAATGTACTAGCTCTTGGTGACAGTATGACTTATTTTGTCAAAATGATTTTAAAAGTCGTCTGCTGCAGATGGAAACGGTCTCGAGGTTTAATTTTGTCATAGTATAGATTATCAAACGCTTCAACGCAGTGATCAGTTCAATATACATAATTATGTCGGATATATTATCTTAAAAGAAACGCTATCCTTGATAAAATGTTTCTCTATTAACAAAGGGAGTAATTATTGCTGAATGTATTCATGTATTGGTAGCGAATAGTTTACCTTGAATTGTCGATGTACATTGTCAGTATCAACAACTAACGCTTCTATAGCAGACAACTTGTGAATACGTATCTGTCTATTTCTCCATATCTCACAATGAGTTCAACTCATGTTAATAATTGAACTTTAATTCATAGATATGTTCCATGTATTTACGTTGATGTTTTCAAATTCGTCAGATGAAAATGTATATCGAAATATTTTATTTACACAACCTTCACATAATATTTGATTGCAATATGTTTGACCATCTACGATATTGTCGTCTACTACACATTTGAAAAACAGTTGAAAATAATAAAGAAAAAAATGCAATCTGAGAGTCAAACAATGTTGATCTCACTTAAGCCAACACATATTGTGGGCCGAATCTGGATGCAAACTGATCTGTTTGCAAATATTATCAATCATCGGCTACATCTATCGCTAACGAGCACAACAGAGTTAAATAGTACATTGTGTAAATTAGGAAATGTTCTTTAATAAGTAGGGTTCAACACTGGCTAATCTTAAAGATGTCAATTAATGAATTTAGACACTATGCATTCATATTCCCTCATACGACACCAATGTCAAGAATGTCAAGTCCCAGATGAAGAGAATTTCCCTACTTGGTTGTTGGGTCAACATAACGACTGACACCCGTGTGTCAGAATATATGAACCAGTAGTACTGGTAACTTCCCGGGTAGAGCCTTGATATAACTGTTATGTTGCTGAAAGCGGTTTTAAACACAACACAACAAAATCCCTCATGTGTCATTATGTTGTTTCGCGTACATAGATATCTATGCTGAATTATACCATCATGTTTAAACAATACCTGACATAAATCTTCTACTGTCAGCCAGTAGCCGGGAGATGCTGCGTCCATGTTTTGTTTACTAAGTGTGTATATAATAAATATGCTACAAACAGAATGTAATTCGGGCAATCAGAGACCTTTCTATTTGTGAACGTACAAATATAAAGTGTTCTGACGAAATTTAAGTTCCAGGTGAACATATAAGTTTTCATTTGCCTTATATCACATATTGTAAAGCGGGCATACTGGGGACTATACTATTGAAGCAAACGATGGCATTTTGAACGATACACAATTGTTACCTCTCACCAATCAGTAATTTAACTGGTTTCAGTCTAACACAATGGTAGATATTAGGCCTGTACTTGATTGTGAACATTGACAATAATATATAATATTGCATAGCTTCCAGTGTGACAGTACATATTGTCACTATGAGGTCAATACTGTTAACCGAGGCGAAGCTATGCAATACACTGGAAGCCATGCAATATTTATTGTATTATACCGAACACAATTACACGTTTATTCAATTAATTCTGTACCTTTGTAGGGGATGTGAACATGGGTAGATCTACTAAAATATAACACACACACACATGAATTTACCGGTTAACAGTATAATGTTACATGGCACGCGCGTCTACAAGGTGATGTTTTTTTTTTAAATGACGTCATGCACGTGAATAACCAACATTTTAACGCGCGTGCCATGTAACAGTATACTGCTAACTGGTCAAAAACGTACTGTTAGCATGAGATAGTAAATGCCTATGATGAGTATATGAGTCTTATTAAGGGTGCTGTAGAATAATAACTCAACGTCGCTTACGTAATATACGGTCTAAGTGATAACAAAAAGAAAACCATATACAACAAGCAAATTCAGAGAATTATGGTCCCCCGCTTTGGGGCTCTTATTGGTCAGGGTCAAGGTCACAATGTCAAAATTGGTATTGATGGAAAGGGGTTGTCACAAGGAATACACATGTGAAATATGAAAGCAGTACCTATTACGGTTCAGAAGTTATGACCAAGGTTAAAGTTTTTGTGACAGCGTGACGGAGGGACTGACGGACTGACGGACTGACGGACTGACGAATGAGATTTAATGTCCCCGACGTTTTACTTCGTAAAGCGGGGGACAATAAGACTCCTTATACCTAACATGACGCGCCTCGTTTCTACCGTCAAATATACAATATATAAAAACAATAGACAATTCAGTGTTTATCCTTCTCCGTCAGCATACGTATTTTTGCGCGTTTTAAGAAGGTATCATTGTGGTAATAATGGAGATATAATGTTCTTATAATAAGAATTTCTCCCTTTTGACATAATATAGTTATTTCTGTTCAATAATATTCTTTCAGTTATCAGGTTTAAAGCTTCTATGTTTATGTCTATATGTGTTTGAAGTCGTTTGTTACATATTGACTTAGACTTGGAAAGGGTGTTTGTTTTTACCCAAAGCAGATACTGTTTGAAATCATCGTGTAAAAAGAATGGTTTCCTTGTTATATTTAATATGTTCATTTTTTTTAAAAAATACCTATGTTTTCTATCATTGTCGAACTAGTTTAAATAACCGATACACCGAATGATCATTATTTGTGTCAAATTACTATAATTACATTTGATGTTATGCTTAAACTGGCGTCGGAAATAATAAAGGGTTGTTGACAAAGAGGTTTGCCGAATGTTTGTGCGAGTAATAAGGGAAGTGCAAATATGCTTATTATACTGTGTTAAGACGCACTAAGGTGCAATAATCTATCAACACTATTTGAAAGCAAAGACACGATCATTAACAGGTGCTCCAGGAAAGGAAACCTTAGCGCAATAATAATACACTCGGAAAACGCTAGCCTGTGCATACAAGCTAATTTTTCAAATTGATACTGAGTAGCAAACGTTTCTTTACGAATTGACGAACTGTGCATAGCCATATCAGATTGTGGACATATGTGGACTGATATGTATTTACACTGCTCACAAATGAATCTTCCACAAATGGGATATATTTGCTGTCTTACACGTAATACGTCTGCATACACTGACAACTTTTAGGAGACTATGCAGCTTGTATATACATTAGTAGGGGTCTCGTATTGCGTCTGCGAAGACTGAAGAGTTTTAATAACCGTTGTATATATTTCAGTAAGTGTCTTACTCGTATTACATCTACGGACAATGAAGAGTTGTTAAGAGTATTTTCGGCGTGCTGTTTGCTTAAAACACATGAATGCCGCTTCTGATAAAATACTAGAAGGGTAGCCCCCCCCCCCCCCCCCCCGTATTGCGTCTGCATACACTCAAGAGGATTCGCCTGTACGTTTTATATATGTTGATTAGACATGAATTGCACCTTGTGAATAAAGACTAGAAGTGTATGTGACATTACGCTCATTAGGCCATACAACTTCATAAAGACAATTACAATACAACACAACTAACATAAAATTGCATAACAAAAAAGTACTGATAAATTACAGTGTTCATGTAAAGGTTGTTAAAAGTGTACAAAGTAAACAAATTGTATTACAAAATGTACCGATAAATAATGTGTCTAACTGCAAAACACCTACAATTGTTTACGGTCGAGTGGTTAGCGTCGGGGTTTTGGCGTCCCGGGTTTGATCCCCAGTTGCAGCACGACGCTCAAGGTGCATTGCCCTTGGGCATGACCCAATTTGTAGCCTAGTACTGGTTTGTTTACCCTGGGATCATATATATGTGAATTGTTGCCGTGATATAACTGAAATAATGTTGAAATTGGCGTAAAATACCAATCAAGAAAGAAAGGGGAAATGTATTGAGTTGGGCACATTCCTTCAATAGAACTCCGGTAAAGGAACGAGTCCCGAAACAACATATACCCTATGCATAAAATAACCCTTATATTGTATATTTTTATATCGTCTATTTAAATTTCGACACTTTATGAGTTTAATTAAAATGCTTCGAGCAATTAACAAATACATTTTTTTAGAATTAGTTTTATAACTGGAAAGTGTAAGAAACGGCGCTAAGTTCCCAGCAACGTTATGCCTAGGACATAGATAAAATTCAGTAAGTACCTATCTAAAAACTGAAGTAAATATAAAAGAAAACATTGATTGAATTGTATTTCGATTAATACACTTTAAAATTATTCTGTGGTTAGCGTCCAGGCTATATATATATATATATTCATTAAATTAAGATTCAGTTTTCAGTTTACACTATTTAAATCCCGAATTCAACAATATCAAATTACGTTAAGCGACTGTTCAAAATGGCTATCGTTGAGAGAACCCTTGTCAATACCAATTTCTACATTGTATTAAGTCGCGATATTGAATCACTCATTGTATTAATTGTCAAACACCTTCATCGCATTGATCACATCAATATACATACTTTTGTTTGTATATTGCAGAATTTGTTTCCATCATATTCCTCTTATCTAAAGAGACAAACTACCCATGCTGAAGTATTTCCCTATTTAAAGTATATATCAATGAAAAGGTCTATGTACAATTGAAACCAAATATTTGTTATTGAACTATCTACGCTCATTGAACACCAGCTAACAGTTAAGAACGTAAGATATGAGATAAAAACGGCAAACCTTTCCCACAAGTAGAAGTGTTTTGAAGCTTCTTTTGTTTTTTGGAAACATTGTGAAAACAGAAGGAACTACTCATACAGAGCACTTTAACCATATGCTACAAGTTTTAAACTTGTTTTAGTATTCATATGTTCACTAATATATATTTTCCTTGTTTTTCCTTCTTGCTATTTTCAATGTCTTCTACTCCGGATTTGTTGAATACCTCGTAAAAGGGTTAAACTATACACTAATCACAATATTCATATCAAATTGAATTACTTTGTCTTTGTGCACGCTAAATTAGTGTCACATGCTTAGCTGTCTTCAACAATATGTTTGCAAATTATTGTTTTCTGCAAATTTCTTGCAAAAGTTAAATTAATCTGAATAACAAACAGTTTAGTTCTAAGATCAGCCCCTCACATTTTTTACGGGTCAGATTCAGGATGCATTCTCAACTCTTGACATAGGTTGTCAGCGATTGTCTACATTGCTAGTTTGTTTAGAGAGTTTTAAAAAAGTAAGGTTCAACAATCATATCGCCTGACGAACCTTTAATATAATAATTGACATATTTAGTGAGGAGGTACTTATTTACCCTCATACTTCAGTGTTCTCACGAGTTATCAGTCAATTCAGTAAATACGTATAGAATACAATACACATAAGAGTCATTACGGACCAAGGTACCATATCTTAAATAATAAAACTGTCATTTGTATATTGAATAATATCTTTTCCTTTATATGTAGTACTCTTTACACATTTGTACGGACAGACATACATGGCAGTATTTAAAAATAAATATTCAACAAACTAGAATGTAAATCGAGCATTCCGGGATCGATGTGTTTCCAAAGCCTATGTTCTGTTGAAGGATATATACATATTTCTTCTTATCTATCAATACATACAATTTAGAGACTGGTTTCAGTCTAAAAGAAGGGTTCAAATAATTGCCCAGTGTCTATTGTAATATAAACAATAGATCGATATAGTAGACTAGATAATCGTTAACCTTTACACACAAGCATACGTTGAAAACATTGCAGTTATGTATTATGGAGTAATTATTTTCTCACAATCGGCAATTTCCTCTTTTGGCACAATGTTGTCAACTCTGTTCAATGAAAATTCTTGAAGTTATAGAGAATTGCTATGTTCATTCTATATATTTTCAAAGTCGTCTGTTGCAGATTTGGTGTATGTTGGGAAGGGTTAAGACGACCGAGTTATAATATTATACCCTACCCGCAACATAGCCGACTTTCAACGTCTCCAATAGCAGGTAATATTTGAAGACATCGAGTGAATACAAAGCTTTATACAATCAATATTTTTTATTATTTACAATCACACTGAATCCTCTGATTCGTATTGATTGAGTTATACATATACATCAATGTATAATGTATTCATTAAACAAATGCTACACATGCTTTTGGAGATTTATCAGATGTCTTCAAATATAGATATGAAATGAGGATGCAATTGCCTGCCATTATAATTAGTGCTATGTAAAGAGGCGTTTCGAATGTTTGTGCGACTAACGAATATATTGCAAATATCCGTAGTAGAATGCGTGCAGGCGCAGACTGGTGTGGATATACGTTGTTCGCAAAACCTCCAAAGTTAATTACCTGTTATCTCAAGTACTTACAAATTCTAAAAAATACTGAAAAAATAGACAATAGTTATAGGTGTGGTATTGTGACGTCAATCACACTTAATTAAGTCTTATTGCACGTGTAAACAGTGTTATTTCATTATTGAAAACATTAAAATTTGTATAAATTGTCTGTTCTTTATCTTCAAATGTTTAAGAAAGTATACTTTTAAAGACAAACACAATTGTTACATTACAGTAGTATCACGGGACTTTGTATCTTGCTACTCGAAGTGTCTACAATTGGCATCTCTCTTTACCCATGGTATAGTGAAATGTCTTTGTTCCATGCCTTTCGTAAACGCAAATAAATCGACATATCCTACTCCAGCATACTTTATGACTTCGTCTAACACGTCCCACCAGAAATTTGATGCAAGTAGGAAAAGGTTATAAAAAGATATTGGAGTTTTAGCCGATTCATTTACAATTTCCACTATTTAAACGAATTTTGACGCCTCTGCAAAAGAAGAATTTCGGCAAAAGAACCCATAAAATAGATGAGTTGCTCAAACGAGCAATTTTGTCAAAATGTTGTCTTGATGATATCTAGTCCATGTTGGAATATGGGTCATATCAGGTAATTTTTTTTTTAGATCACTAGGCCAAATGAATGAAAATCTTGCTAACACTGTGAAGGATGCATTCAGAATAATTGTCTTGATGTGTTTGCAGTGCAGTACATTGTATAATCAACGTCATCTGTTTAATGTATTTGTACTTGTATAATACCACACCGTTTCCTGATTAGGGTACTTGTACTTGTATTATAAAACGGCGTTTCTTGGTTAAGGTACTTGTACTTGAATAATACAACGCCGTCTTCTGGTTAAGGTATGTGTACTTGTATAATACCACGCCGTTTCCTGATTAAGGTACTTATACTTGTATTATAACACTACGTTTCTTGGTTAAGGTACTTGTACTTGTATTATATCACGGCGTTTCTTGGTTAATGTACTTGTACTTGTATTATAACACGGCGTTTCTTGGTTAATGTACTTGTACTTGTATTATAACACGGCGTTTCTTAGTTAATGTACTTGTACTTGTATTATAACACGGCGTTTCTTAGTTAATGTACTTGTACTTGTATTATAACACGGCGTTTCTTAGTTAATGTACTTGTACTTGTATTATAACACGGCGTTTCTTGGTTAATGTACTTGTACTTGTATTATACCACGGCGTTTCTTAGTTAATGTACTTGTACTTGTATTATAACACGCCGTTTCTTAGTTAATGTACTTGTACTTGTATAATAACACGGCGTTACTTGTACTTGTATTACAACACGGCGTTTCCTGGTTACGGTACTTATATTTGTATATTAACACGGCGTTTCCAGGTTAAGGTACTTGTACTTCTAGTAAATCTATCCTGACTCTAGCGAGTAGGTCGTAATGCTATACCCACATACCCTCGTGCAAAGGAAGAAAAGACTATACTACTGTTTTTATTATTTGGTTTGACATGGCCGGGGATCAAACTCGCGACTCGAAATAGACATTACACCTCCGAGGATAGTCTACAACTTCAGTGAATACGTATCGTACAATAAATGGTAGTAAGAGACCACTATCAATAGTTACGACTTTGTACGAAACGACACATACTTATGACATTGTTTATAATACTTTTTCCGCAAACAGAATGTAATTCGGAATCTTTATTTGCACAGACACTTGTTTATTGAAAAAGTTAATATTTACCCTTATCGGTGATTTTAGTTGCTGGAGTCTGGGTTTCGATCTCCGACTGAGTCATACAACAGTATTTAAAATTGTAATAAGTCCTTTTCCTCATAGGCACTCAGTGTTGTAGCGAAACAGTGCATCTTAATTAAGAAGTTGTAAACAGTTGAGTCTGTCCACGGGACAATACACACGTTAACATATCATACCAGTGTAGGTTCAGATCACTTTGGCCATTTGCTAAGTTCAATTAAAATCTTCACACTTTGAACTAAATGCCTAACGAACAAATGTAAGTTATATATGATAAGTGTTTACCTGAAACACGTTCTGGTGATGCATATGCTAATATTGACCTATACTATTCATAACAGTTTAACGTGTACCTTTATCCATGGGCGGATTTATATTGTAGTGTATACTATTTTAAATTTACTTCGTGTCTGTTAATCAACTATATATCTAACCCTTTCCAAACTAAGAAGCTTTATGACGCCTTTGCAGCAGAAAATATTGTGGAAAGAGAAGTATACATGTATAAAGGACACCACTTTCTTTGTTACATATATTACATAAGACATATATAGGCAAACGGGTTTATGTTTGAAACGAATACTTTCTTTGTTACATATTACATAATATATATATAGGCAAACGGGTTTAGGTTTGAAACGAATACTTTCTTGCTCATTATGAGCAAGCTCACCTTGTGCCATAACACTTTTTTTTAGATCGTCTGGTACAGATACGTCAAAATGCGTCTGCATTTGGGAAAGGTTTAAACAGAGTACAACTGACTATCCCGGAGACTCTTGCATATTGCCTCTATCCATACAGAATGATAGGCGAGCAAACAAGATGGCGTTAACATGAACAAGACACAAAGTCAATGTTATACTGCGGAAGTTCGTACATCTCTTGATAGGTGAAAAAACAAGAAGACGTTAACATGAACTAGTCACAAAGTCAATGTTCCACTGAGGAAGTAAGCCGTATATATCTTGATAGGCAAACAAACAAGATGACGTTTACATGATCTAGTCGCAGAGTCTATGTTCTACTGAGGCAGTTAGCCGTATATATCTTGATAGGCAAACAAACAAGATGACGTTTACATGATCTAGTCGCAGAGTCTATGTTCTACTGAGACAGTTAGCCGTATATCTCCTGATAGGCGAACAAAGAAGATGACGTTTACATAACTTAGACACAAAGCCAATGTTCCACTGAGGAAGTTAGGTGAACAAACAAGATGACATTAACATGAATTAGTCACATAGTCAATGTTCCACTGAAGAAGTAAGCCGTATATCTATTGATAGGTGAACACATAATATGACGTTAACATGATCTAGCCACAAAACCAATGATCCACTGAGGACGTTTGCCGTATATCTCTTGATAGGCGAACAAACAAGATATCGTAAACATAATTTAGCCACAAAGTCAATGTTCCACTAAGGAAGTTTGCCGTATACCTTTTGATAGGCATACAAACAATATGACGTTAATATGATCTAGCCACAAATCCAATGTTCTATTGAGGAAGTTAGGCGTATATCTCTTGCAGCAAAATTGTGATGTCTGTACTCGCACAAACATTAAGTTGAATCAAAATGATCAATTTAACAATTTCCCTCGAATAGACGCTTTCTGACGCCTTTGCAGCAGAATACTTTAAAATCATTATAACGAAAAGAAGAAAATGCTCAAATCAAGCAATTTCCCCTTTTGTCACAACTCTTTTCAACTCTTCTAATATAGAGATATTTCATATTTGTGTCTATATGATTTCAAAGTTGTCTGCTGTATGTTTGTTGTATGTGTGAAAGGGTTAATGAATAGTTGCGTATGGTAAAATGGCATTTTGTACAAAATGCATACATGTTTATTATCACATTGCCGGTAAAACATGGACAATTGAATGTTCTTTTTTTTTTCATTTCATAGCAACCCGCGAACGTATTTTAACATACGGTGTTGTAGACGACATTTGAAAACATTGCTTCAAGAAGGGAAATTGCTCATTATGAGTATTTTTTCCATTTGTCACAAAGTGTCCAACTGTATTCAGTCGTTATACTTTCATGTATAAAGGCGTATGCCTAAATATTTTCATGTCGTCTGCTGCAGATATCTTGTATGTGAGAAAGGATTAACATTGTCTATAATGTTCATGTTTATATAATTTACTGTATTCAATACAGACTATAACAAGCATACCAAGGACTGGTTAATTATCTTTAAACGGTGTAACTTTATAAGTCACGTTGAGTTAACCCTTTCCCTGATATAGACGGCGTTTGATGCCTGTACAAACGATGACTTTTAGAAACAGCACATGCATTGTTCAAAAGTTGGTTTCTTAAATACATTCGTGTTAAATTTGTTTACTTTTCTCTGTTTACTAATGTGTCAAGTTTATAAACTGCATACATATGTAATAAGAAAAGTGTTTAATCAGTACAAGTAGTCGTGATTTCTTTATTCCAATCTGACTGTCCCCCTTTGTTCTGATACTCATTAAATATGACGCTTCTGTAGCAGACGACTTTTGTAAAATGAAATAATATGCACACCATATAAACGAGCAATTTCTCTCATATACCCAAGACACATCAGTGGTGATGAAGTATAGCGTCCGCGTCGGTAGTGTAGTATTTCCAAGACGTTATGACTCTTTTCCACATATGATTCTAAAAGCAGACGACTTTGAAAATTTAATCATGAAGTATCGAATTGTTCTTAACCCTATCCTTTATCCAATAAATCTTCACGCTGGCTTTGAAAACAGATAGGAAATGAAGTTATTATTATCAAAACAAAGTTAAAACTAGCTCATCATAAGCAATTCCTCCGTTAGTAACTATATACATGTATATTGAAGCAAACGATGGCATTTTAAGCGATACACAATCGTTACCTCTCACCAATCAGTACTTTAATTGGTTTCAATCTTACACAATGGCTAGTATTAGACCTGTACCTGATTGTTAATATTGACAGTAAAACAATATATGTGTAGTTGAGAAGCGCTAGTCGAAATCGGCGCTAAATAACCGTATATATACTTCAACGTTTAACCCCTCCAATCAGCCTACGTATTTTAACGCGTATTATTTACCTGCATATATCAGTGTTCTGACAAATGTTTAGTCCCAGGTGAAATTCAAATGTTCGCTTGTATTATATCAGGTACCTTTATGTACATTGTAGTCATCAAATCACTAAAGATATATGTAGAACAAGCAGAAAAGTAGGCATGAACCAGGGCACCATATCTTAAATTGTAACACTGTCAATGGTATATTGGATATCGGATAATATATTATTTTCCCACATATGTCGAACTCTTGAAACGTTTAAACCGATAGACACAAGTACCAGTACTTTTGATAAATATACCGCAACAATAATATAACTCTTTGGAAACGATATTTGCACAGCCGATGATGTTTTGAAGGATATACAATTAGTTTCTTTCACCAATCATTACTTGAACTTTAGAGAATTATTTCAGTTAAACACAAGGGTTGGAATAAGAGCCCCGTTTATATAGTCAAATAAACAATATATTGAAAGAATAGACAATTCATCGTTAACCTTTTCCCACAAGCATATGTAGTCAACGTGTTTTCAGCGGACAACTTTTGAAAACATTGTAGAATTTGTATATGGAGTAATTATATTCTCACAATCAGCAATGTTCCTCAATCAATACTTTAACTTTAGAGAATGATTTCAGTAAAACACAAGGGTTGTAATAAGAGCACCGTTCCTATAGTCAAATTAAACATATATTGAAACAATAGACAATTCATCGTTAACCTTTTTCCACAAGCATATGTTGTCAACGCGTTTTCAGCAGATGACTTTAGAAAACATTGTGGAAATAGATTATGGTGTAATTATATTCTCACAAACAGCAATGTTCCTCTATGGTACAATGTTGTGAACTTTATTCAATGAAAGTACTTTCAGTTATAGAGAATTGCTATATTCATTCCTCGATGTTTTCAAAGTCGACTGTTGAAGAGTTGGTATATGTTGTAAAGGGTTAAGACGACCGAGTTATATACTATAGTTTACCCTTTACGCGACGTAGCTAACTTTCAACGTCTCTAGTAGCAGGTCATATTTGAAAACATTGTGTGACAAGAAAGATTTATATAACAACTATATTTTACTATTTACCGTCACATTGCACCCTCTTATTTTGTTTGATATATTTATACATATAATATATGTAATATATTCATAAAATACAAAAACAACCTTACACATATTATTTGACTTTTATAACATATATCTAAATATATTTGAATGAGGGTTCGATTGCCAGCAGTATTCAAACTGTAAAGGGGCTTGTCGAATGCAAATATCCGTAGTAGACTGCGCGAAGACGAAGAATGGGTTGGTTCTACGTTGTTTGCGAAATCTCCAAAGTAAATTTCCTATTTTATGTTTTATGACCTGTCCCATTTAATATTTACGTCTTCTAAATAGAACATAGCAAGCTAAGTGTTCTAATTCGATGCTTTCAAACGAACATAAATCATTTACATGCTTACGTTAAACACATATAACTATATAACAATACATTTTAGGCTAGTGGAACTAAGTCCAACCGTTATTTTTTGCTGTTCAACATTGTACATGTTAATCAACAACAACACATAACTTTTTCCGTACATACATACAACTCTCGGATTCTAAAGCCTTATGCTCCCAATATATATAATAGCTACTACTAAAGCTTATTTTGCCACTCCTCGTGGGAATAGAAGGGTTGTTCAACGTGAAATCAGGAACTGTGAGCGGGTCACCCCATCCTAACCTGTCGTGTTTGAACATGGGGAAGGTGAGGACAGATCCATCCTCTGATCAGTTTTAGTCGTCTCCTCCCACATCCGACATTATTCAATAAGTTTATCTTAAAACACCTTATGATGTAATTAAAGCGTTATCATAACGCGTCGTATTTACAGAAGTAACTGATTAAAATACCTTGATTCATAATTGTATTCGCTTATAATGAACTCGTGCGAAGCAGGTTATGTACAAGCAGTTGATGGTCGTGCGAGGAGTAAACGTCCATATTTATAGACCGTCAACACATTTCCAAGTTATGATTTCTAAGAGATTTTAATTCAAAATGAGAACTTCCGAGTTCTGACATATGCGTTTGTTGTAGTTCGCTCAACAGAAAAGGGATGTTAAGGGTCGAGGTTTGATTTATATTCAAAGTTATTCCGTATTCAATAACCATTAGCCTATTAAGTGTTAAGGTATATATGCCATTTCTGGAAATACAATTCGTTTGAATTAAGTTTTAATTACAACATAACGGTTTTTAAGAGAAACGAATTGAGTAATGTTGGAGGGCAGAGGAGACGCCTAAACTGGTCAGAGCATGGATCTTTCTCACCTTCCCCTAGTTCGATAATAGTTACAACAGGTTAGGGTTGGGTGACCCGCTCGCAGTCCAAGGATTACACATTTCGCCATTCAACACTACTTCTATTCATTTCTTGGGTTTGTAAATAATTATGTTTTGTTATCAATTAACATGTAGAATTGCAAAAATAAACGGCTGGACTTAGTTTCTATAGCCTAAAATGTATATGGTGTTGGTAAATATTTATACGTGTTTAACCCAAGTATATGAATGATTTATGTTCGTTTGAAAGCTTTGATTGAATTATAACATACTATCTAATACACCATTCACACACACACCAACTCTCTAGCAGACAACTTCATTAGCACTAGGGCATAAAGAAGAAAATCTCCAATAAACGAAAACATATGAAATAGACTTGAAAACTATGTTGCAAAAGGATAAAGTTCTTATTATTATGGGCATTGTTTTTTGCAAAACTGTTTTCAAATTTTGTCTGATATAGATGCGTTAAAATACGTCTGTAAATTGGAAATGTATATAAAAAAGGGTATTGATGTTTTAGCCGATTAATTTACCATTTCCTTCAAAATAATGTTAATACCTCTGCAAATAAGAATTTTAGTTAAAGAACTCATAAAAGTAATGAATTGCTCTGACTTAAAATGTTTTCTATTCTGTTCTCACATATAGACGAGTTTTGATGCCTATGCATAAGATGACTCATAGTGAGCAGTTTCTGGCATTTCCACAATGTTTTCAAGTGTATCAAATGCCAAAACAAAGTGATTATTAAAATAATTTATTTTTTATTTATAAAGGTTTTATTCATGTCCAGATGTTTTCAATGTGTATGTTTTGTATGTGGTAAAATTGTCTTTAAATTTCATGTTAATATAATAGCTGTTATATTGTCAAAACAGACTATGTGTATCGTAGCGAGGAAAGGCTTATACTGTTTAAACAATCGCACTTCTGATATGACTTGGTCAGTGGACAGGATGATCTGAGTCTACACTTTTCAGAATTGCAAAGGTGTACCTTTTATGATGCAGTTGCTTAATTATGACTTTGCTATTAGTACATTTGAATAATACATATTTAAAACAAACTACATCTTAAACAAATTGAATTGTATATCTCTGAAATAGTCTAGAGTCTGGTAAGCCATCATTCAATATTTTGTAAATAATTAATCATTTAAATTCAAACACTCGTTTAAGATAATGAGTGTTGATCGGGAGCTTCACGAAAACAAATCTTGATTATACATGTGGAACTACGCCTGTTTGCTAAGTATCCAAATAGATACTGCTTTTGAAAAATTCATCTACGACTTATCGACGAACTGTACATAGTCATATCAGGTTGCGCAGATACGCGGATGGATCTGTATCTAGGCTTTTCGCCAATGAGTCTTCCACAAATCGGATAACAGTCTATGTAGAAAAGCAGCCAGTTGCTAGGAAATAATGCTGTGTGGAGTGCTGGTGTGCGAAAGCGAGGATACACATGGGTTGAGTAACTGGTCCCCGTGTTATAACTGACAAATTGTTGAAAACGGTGAAAAAACCCTATCGACGTCATAACTTAAAATCACTTTTATTCAGTAAGAAAACTATATGGCATTAAATAGTGTAGTTACACTGGTTGCTATCTCAAAACGGAAGTAAATAAGGAAAAATGAAAAGAAACAATATTGAAACCTATTGCAGTTAAATTAACTATCCGAGGTAAACGGTGCAGGCCATATGTATTTATAAAATAGAAAATTATAATTATAAACTCTTACTTCGTTGTTTCCGTTACATGTTGAATCAATTATGTAGCTACTATTTTAATCGGAATTCATAATTATCCAATCTTGTTTATGAACGATTGATCAAATTATCCATCGTCGAGAGTACCCTCTCCATGCGCATGTGCAATGTTCGGTTAACCCTTTTCAACATATCCAAAATATGCAGCAGATGACTTTAAAAAAGAACTATGGAAAATATGGTCAATATGTATAAATAAAAGTATATTTATTGAATAGAGCTTGATACATTTTGGCAAATAAAGAATGTGCTCATAAGGAGCAATTACTTACTTTGTCAAATTGTTTTCAAAAGTCGTCTGCTCCAGATGGAAACAGATACATCGCGCGTTAAATATTTTTACTGTATAACATTATTAACCCTTCGCCGCAGTAATCACAACAATATAATTCTTCTGCTGTATTTTACAGTTTCTGATCGACATTTAAATCTTTCTTAAATGTTGTCACAAATTACCCTTCATAGACAATTTCTCTATGAACGGGGTGTATTTACCACTCAAAGGTCAATGTATAATTGTGAGCAAATCTTTCAAACTGAATCATCAAGGTCCATTGTACAACAACTAACAGTTGCAAAGATAAGAGTGAATAATGACATACGATACGTACGTTAATCCTTAACCGCTAGTAAACACAATTTATGCAGATTTTAGACACATTATGTCAAATGAAGAAATATATTCTGATGTATCATGTCTTCCTTTGCGATAATGATTTCAATTCATGTCAATAACTATACTTTAATTCAAAGATTGTTTGCTTATATGATTTCATAGTCGTCCACAGAAGACTTACAGTACGTGAGCAAGACTTAAATTGTACACTCTTCACATGATATTGATAAGCAAAACTTGATGTCTTTGAGATCTAAGCTATTTTCCTCTGATTAATTGACGTTTTCTACTAAACTAATTCAATCTGGAATAGCATCAATCTCGGTTTCAAACAGTGTGGATCTCAGAGCAGCCCAATATGAATGCAAGCTGAAGATGTAGGATAGGTTTTCAACGGTTGAAGACAGCCGCCGCTAGTGAGCAAATAGTTAAATTGAGAATTTGTGAAAAACCGTTATAATTTCCATAAATTTCTATAAATAGGGTTCAACCTTGATATATCGACCAGCAAATCTTTAACATGTTTAATCATAAATTGAATGATTCAGTATTTATTTAACCTTATACATCAGTGATCTGACGAATGTTTAGTCCCATGTATATATCAATATCAATTAACCTTACTTTAGATTGCTATATGCGGTTTGTTCGGTTTGTTTGTAAAGTGTTTTACGACGCATCTAACATTTCTCAGTTATAACACGGTGTGTCCTGGTTAAGGTACTTGTACTTCTGGTCAATTTATCCTGACTCTAGCGAGTCGGTCGTAATGATAGACCCACACACATTCATGCCAAGGAAGGAAAGCCTATAGTGCTACTGTTTTAATTATTTGGAATGACCTGGCCTGGAATCGAACTCGCGACTCGAAGTGAACACTCTACCACTACACCACCGACGATGATCCACAACTGCAGTGAATATGCATCGCAAAAAAAGAATAGTAGTCAGATACCACTATCAATAGTTTATTGGATAAAATATTATTTTCCCTCATACGCCATAATGGTAACGACTGAGATGACACTGTTTATAATAAGTAATCCGCAAACATAATGTGATTCTGAACCTTTCTATTTACACAGACAATGGTCTATTGAAGAAGTTACTATTTCCTCTTATAGGTGATGTCAGGTGTTGAAGGTCGGGGTTTCAATCTCCGACTGAGTCATACAACAGTATTTTAAATTGTAATATGGCCCCCCCCCCCCCTCCCCCTCCCTGGCGGCCAGTATTATAGGGCTATTTAACTGTTGGTTAAAAACGAAAATTCCAGTTCATTATGAGCAATTTCACCTTGTGCCACAACACTTTTCAAAACTCGTCTGGTACAGATACGTCAAAAGGCGTCTGCATTCGAGAAAGGGTTAAATATCTTACAACTAACTAACCCGTCGACTCTCACATATTGGTTCTATCCGTACAGAATGATAGGCGAACAAATAACATGACGTTAACATGATCTAGCCACAAAGTCAATGTTTTACTGAGGAAGTTAGCCGTATATCTGTTGCAGCAGAATGGAAGAATGTTGATGAATCGACAAGTACAAACATTAAGTTCATGCAAACGGATAAATGTAACCCTTTCCCTCATATTGACGCTTTCTGACGCCTCTGCAGCAGAAGACTTTTGAAAACATTATAACAAAAGGAGAAAATGCTCAAAACAAGCAAATTCCCTTTTTGCCACAATGTTTTCGATTCTTTTAAATAATCAACTTTTCTTATATAGAGATATTTTATATTTGTGTCTATATGTTTCAAAGTTGTCTGCTGCAGGTTTTCAAAGCAACCCGGATTCGTATTTTAACATAGTTGTAGCAGACGACATTCAAAAACATCGCTGCAAAAGGAGAAATTGCTCATAATGATCGTATGCCTAAATGTTGTCAGGGTCGTCTGCCGCAGATTTCTTGTATGTGAGGAAGCGTTAACATTGTCTATAATGTTCATGTTTATACAATTTACTGTATTCAACAAAGACTATAAATAGCATAACAAGGACTAGTTAATTATGTTTAAACGTAGAACTTTATATTTCAACTTTAAGTTAACCCTTTACCTGGTAAAGACGGCTGTTGATGACTATGCAAACGACGACTAATAGAAACATGACAGCAGATCATGCACTTTGGACTCAAAAGTCTTCTCCTTAAATACGTTCGTGTTAAATATATTCACTTTTCTTTGTTTACTAATGTTTCGACTTTATAAACTGAATAATAAGGAATGTGTTAAATCAGTACACACAGTCGTGATGTCTTTATTCAAATGTGACTGTCCCCCTTTGTTCTGAGACCCAGGATATTTGACACTTCTGTAGCAAACGACTTTTGTAAAAAGAAATAAAATGGAAACCGGAAAAAATAGCGATTTCTCTCAAATACCCAAGACGCATCAGTGGTGATGAAGTAGACCGTCCGCGTCGGTGGTATAGTAGTAGAGAGTCCGCCTCGGTGGTATAGTAGTAGAGAATCCGCCTCGGAAGCGAAATGTTCCGGGTTCGATCCCCGGTTAGGTCATACATATGATCATTGCTTCCTCTTTGGCGCTCAAGAGAGTGGGGTTAACATTATGACTATTTGGCGCTCAGGAGAGTGGAGTTAACTTTATGACTATTTGGCGCTCAAGAGAGTGGAGTTAACATTATGACTATTTGGCGCTCAAGAGAGTGGAGTTAACATTATGACTATTTGGCGCTCAAGAGAGTGGGGTTAACATTATGACTATTTGGCGCTCAGGAGAGTGGAGTTAACATTATGACTATTTGGCGCTCAAGAGAGTGGGGTTAACATTATGACTATTTGGCGCTCAAGAGAGTGAGGTTAACATTATGACTATTTGGCGCTCAGGAGAGTGGAGTTAACATTATGACTATTTGGCGCTCAAGAGAGTGGGGTTAACTTTATGACTATTTGGCGCTCAAGAGAGTGAGGTTAACATTATGACTATTTGGCGCTCAGGAGAGTGGGGTTAACATTATGACTATTTGGCGCTCAAGAAAGTGGGGTTAACATTATGACTATTTGGCGCTCAAGAGAGTGGGGTCAACATTATGACTATTTGGCGCTCAAGAGAGTGAGATTAACATTATGACTATTTGGCGCTCAAGAGAGTGGGGTTAACATTATGACTATTTGGCGCTCAAGAGAGTGAGGTTAACATTATGACTATTTGGCGCTCAAGAGAGTGGGGTTAACATTATGACTATTTGGCGCTCAAGAGAGTGGGTCAACATTATGACTATTTGGCGCTCAAGAGAGTGGGGTTAACATTATGACTATTTGGCGCTCAAGAGAGTGGGGTTAACTTTATGACTATTTGGCGCTCAAGAGAGTGGGGTTAACATTATGACTATTTGGCGCTCAAGAGAGTGGGGTTAACATTATGACTATTTGGCGCTCAAGAGAGTGGGGTTAACTTTATGACTATTTGGCGCTCAAGAGAGTGGGGTTAACATTATGACTATTTGGCGCTCAAGAGAGTGGAGTTAACATTATGACTATTTGGCGCTCAAGAGAGTGGGGTTAACATTATGACTATTTGGCGCTCAAGAGAGTGGGTCAACATTATGACTATTTGGCGCTCAAGAGAGTGGGGTTAACATTATGACTATTTGGCGCTCAAGAGAGTGGGGTTAACATTATGACTATTTGGCGCTCAGGAGAGTGGGGTCAACATTATGACTATTTGGCGCTCAAGAGAGTGGGGTTAACATTATGACTATTTGGCGCTCAAGAGAGTGGGGTTAACATTATGACTATTTGGCGCTCAGGAGAGTGGGGTTAACATTATGACTATTTGGCGCTCAGGAGAGTGGAGTTAACATTATGACTATTTGGCGCTCAAGAAAGTGGGGTTAACATTATGACTATTTGGCGCTCAAGAGAGTGGGGTTAACATTATGACTATTTGGCGCTCAAGAGAGTGGGGTTAACATTATGACTATTTGGCACTCAAGAGAGTGAGGTTAACATTATGACTATTTGGCGCTCAAGAGAGTGGGGTTAACATTATGACTATTTGGCGCTCAAGAAAGTGGGGTTAACATTATGACTATTTGGCGCTCAAGAGAGTGGGGTTAACTTTATGACTATTTGGCGCTCAAGAGAGTGGGGTTAACATTATGACTATTTGGCGCTCAGGAGAGTGGAGTTAACATTATGACTATTTGGCGCTCAAGAAAGTGGAGTTAACATTATGACTATTTGGCGCTCAAGAGAGTGGAGTTAACATTATGACTATTTGGCGCTCAAGAAAGTGGGGTTAACATTATGACTATTTGGCGCTCAAGAGAGTGGGGTTAACATTATGGCTATTTGGCGCTCAAGAGAGTGGGGTTAACATTATGACTATTTGGCGCTCAAGAGAGTGGGGTTAACATTATGACTATTTGGCGCTCAAGAGAGTGGAGTTAACATTATGACTATTTGGCGCTCAAGAAAGTGGGGTTAACATTATGACTATTTGGCGCTCAAGAAAGTGGGGTTAACATTATGACTATTTGGCGCTCAAGAGAGTGGGGTTAACTTTATGACTATTTGGCGCTCAAGAGAGTGGGGTTAACATTATGACTATTTGGCGCTCAGGAGAGTGGAGTTAACATTATGACTATTTGGCGCTCAAGAAAGTGGAGTTAACATTATGACTATTTGGCGCTCAAGAGAGTGGAGTTAACATTATGACTATTTGGCGCTCAGGAGAGTGGAGTTAACATTATGACTATTTGGCGCTCAGGAGAGTGGAGTTAACATTATGACTATTTGGCGCTCAAGAAAGTGGGGTTAACATTATGACTATTTGGCGCTCAAGAGAGTGGGGTTAACTTTATGACTATTTGGCGCTCAGGAGAGTGGAGTTAACAGTATGACTATTTGGCGCTCAGGAGAGTGGAGTTAACATTATGACTATTTGGCGCTCAAGAAAGTGGGGTTAACATTATGACTATTTGGCGCTCAAGAAAGTGGGGTTAACATTATGACTATTTGGCGCTCAAGAGAGTGGGGTTAACATTATGACTATTTGGCGCTCAAGAGAGTGGGGTTAACATTATGATTATTTGGCGCTCAGGAGAGTGGGGTTAACATTATGACTATTTGGCGCTCAAGAGAGTGGGGTTAACATTATGACTATTTGGCGCTCAAGAGAGTGGGGTTAACATTATGACTATTTGGCGCTCAAGAGAGTGGGGTTAACATTATGACTATTTGGCGCTCAAGAGAGTGGGGTTAACATTATGACTATTTGGCGCTCAAGAGAGTGGGGTTAACATTATGACTATTTGGCGCTCAAGAGAGTGGAGTTAACATTATGACTATTTGGCGCTCAAGAGAGTGGGGTTAACATTATGACTATTTGGGCGCTCAGGAGAGTGGGGTTAACATTATGACTATTTGGCGCTCAAGAGAGTGGGGTTAACATTATGACTATTTGGCGCTCAAGAAAGGGGAGTTAACATTATGACTATTTGGCGCTCAGGAGAGTGGGGTTAACTTTATGACTATTTGGCGCTCAGGAAAGTGGGGTTAACATTATGACTATTTGGCGCTCAAGAGAGTGGGGTTAACATTATGACTATTTGGCGCTCAAGAGAGTGGGGTTAACTTTATGACTATTTGGCGCTCAAGAGAGTGGGGTTAACATTATGACTATTTGGCGCTCAAGAGAGTGGGGTTAACATTATGACTATTTGGCGCTCAAGAGAGTGGGTTAACATTATGACTATTTGGCGCTCAAGAGAGTGGGGTTAACATTATGACTATTTGGCGCTCAAGAGAGTGGGGTTAACATTATGACTATTTGGCGCTCAAGAGAGTGGGGTTAACATTATGACTATTTGGCGCTCAGGAGAGTGGGGTTAACATTATGACTATTTGGCGCTCAAGAGAGTGGGGTTAACATTATGACTATTTGGCGCTCAAGAGAGTGGAGTTAACATTATGACTATTTGGCGCTCAAGAGAGTGGGGTTAACATTATGACTATTTGGCGCTCAAGAGAGTGGGGTTAACATTATGACTATTTGGCGCTCAAGAGAGTGGGGTTAACTTTATGACTATTTGGCGCTCAAGAGAGTGGGGTTAACATTATGACTATTTGGCGCTCAAGAGAGTGGGGTTAACATTATGACTATTTGGCGCTCAAGAGAGTGGGGTTAACATTATGACTATTTGGCGCTCAAGAGAGTGGGGTTAACATTATGACTATTTGGCGCTCAAGAGAGTGGGGTTAACATTATGACTATTTGGCGCTCAAGAGAGTGGGGTTAACATTATGACTATTTGGCGCTCAAGAGAGTGAGGTTAACATTATGACTATTTGGCGCTCAAGAGAGTGGGGTTAACATTATGACTATTTGGCGCTCAGGAGAGTGGGGTTAACATTATGACTATTTGGCGCTCAAGAGAGTGGGGTTAACATTATGACTATTTGGCGCTCAAGAGAGTGAGGTTAACATTATGACTATTTGGCGCTCAAGAGAGTGGGGTTAACATTATGACTATTTGGCGCTCAAGAGAGTGGGGTTAACATTATGACTATTTGGCGCTCAAGAGAGTGGGGTTAACATTATGACTATTTGGCGCTCAAGAAAGTGGGGTTAACATTATGACTATTTGGCGCTCAGGAGAGTGGGGTTAACATTATGACTATTTGGCGCTCAGGAGAGTGGGGTTAACATTATGACTATTTGGCGCTCAGGAGAGTGGGGTTAACATTATGACTATTTGGCGCTCAAGAGAGTGGGGTTAACATTATGACTATTTGGCGCTCAAGAAAGTGGGGTTAACATTATGACTATTTGGCGCTAAGGAGAGTGGGGTTAACTTTATGACTATTTGGCGCTCAAGAGAGTGGAGTTAACATTATGGCTATTTGGCGCTCAAGAGAGTGGAGTTAACTTTATGACTATTTGGCGCTCAAGAGAGTGGGGTTAACATTATGACTATTTGGCGCTCAAGAGAGTGGGGTTAACATTATGACTATTTGGCGCTCAGGAGAGTGGGGTTAACATTATGACTATTTGGCGCTCAAGAGAGTGGGGTTAACCTTATGACTATTTGGCGCTCAAGAGAGTGGGGTTAACATTATGACTATTTGGCGCTCAAGAGAGTGGGGTTAACATTATGACTATTTGGCGCTCAAGAGAGTGGGGTTAACATTATGACTATTTGGCGCTCAAGAGAGTGGGGTTAACTTTATGACTATTTGGCGCTCAAGAGAGTGGGGTCAACATTATGACTATTTGGCGCTCAAGAGAGTGGGGTTAACATTATGACTATTTGGCGCTCAAGAGAGTGGGGTTAACATTATGACTATTTGGCGCTCAAGAGAGTGGGGTTAACATTATGACTATTTGGCGCTCAAGAGAGTGGGGTTAACATTATGACTATTTGGCGCTCAAGAGAGTGGGGTTAACTTTATGACTATTTGGCGCTCAAGAGAGTGGGGTTAACATTATGACTATTTGGCGCTCAAGAGAGTGAGGTTAACATTATGACTATTTGGCGCTCAAGAGAGTGGGGTTAACATTATGACTATTTGGCGCTCAAGAGAGTGGGGTTAACATTATGACTATTTGGCGCTCAAGAGAGTGGGGTTAACATTATGACTATTTGGCGCTCAAGAGAGTGGGGTTAACTTTATGACTATTTGGCGCTCAAGAGAGTGGGGTTAACATTATGACTATTTGGCGCTCAAGAGAGTGGGGTTAACATTATGACTATTTGGCGCTCAAGAGAGTGGGGTTAACATTATGACTATTTGGCGCTCAAGAGAGTGGGGTTAACATTATGACTATTTGGCGCTCAAGAGAGTGGGGTTAACATTATGGCTATTTGGCGCTCAGGAGAGTGGGGTTAACATTATGACTATTTGGCGCTCAAGAGAGTGGAGTTAACATTATGACTATTTGGCGCTCAAGAGAGTGGGGTTAACATTATGACTATTTGGCGCTCAAGAGAGTGGGGTTAACATTATGACTATTTGGCGCTCAAGAGAGTGGGGTTAACATTATGACTATTTGGCGCTCAATAGAGTGGGGTTAACATTATGACTATTTGGCGCTCAAGAGAGTGGGGTTAACATTATGACTATTTGGCGCTCAAGAGAGTGGGGTTAACATCATGACTATTTGGCGCTCAAGAGAGTGGGGTTAACATTATGACTATTTGGCGCTCAGGAGAGTGGGGTTAACATTATGACTATTTGGCGCTCAAGAGAGTGGGGTTAACATTATGACTATTTGGCGCTCAAGAGAGTGGGGTTAACATTATGACTATTTGGCGCTCAAGAGAGTGGGGTTAACTTTATGACTGACTCGTTTGTGTTCGGATAACTGAAACAGTTATACTGGTAACTTACTTAAGAAATGCCGTGATGTAACTAGAGAATAACGTTAAAGTGGCGTTAAACAAGCAAACCTTTCCGAAAATGTATTTTAACTTAGTTTTATAATTTAAACATCGACGTTATAACTCTTTTCCACAGATGATTCTAAAAGCAGACGACCTTGACAATTTAAACATTAAGTAAACATTTAAGGTTATCGGATTGTTCTTAACCTTATCCCATATACACTAAAAACTCACGTTGACTATGAAAATAGTTAAGAAATGAATGTATAATTATTAGAATAAAGTTAAAACTAGCTCATAATAAGCAATTCCTCCTTTGGCAACTTTTGTTTTCGAAAGTCATCTTCTATAGAAGCTTTATAATGAATGTTTATGTAGGAAAGGGTAAACATTCAATGGGTTAAAACTGGTACATTCTTCATAGCAGGTAATGTTGAGATTATTGAAAAGTATGAATATCAAATGAAATGTGTTTATAATTCATGACGCGCAATCGAGATTGCTTTATTCTAATCTTAATAAATCCTTTCTATTATGACAGAGACGAACATTTAAAAAATATAAATAATATGAAAACAGGAAATATCACCAAACCACCTCGGTTGTGCAGGGGTAGAATGTAAGCTTCATACAAAATGCATACGCAAATGGCTTACCTCTTTGGCGCTTAAGAGTATGGGGATAACATTTCGATCAGCACATTAGTGTTAGGATAAATGCACCAAAAGTTCTGCTAACTATCCAAAGATGCACAAACGTCGTCGTCCTGTGTATGAGTGTATTTCACAAACGTACGTGCATACATGTCATTTTAATCGTCGTTCTATGTATAAGCGTATTGCACACTCACACGGCCATACACGTCATTTTTTATTGTCGTTTTGTGTATAAGTGTATTGCACACGCCTACGTGCATACGTGTCATTTTAACTTTCGTTCTGTATATAAGCATATTACACACGCCTACGTGCATACAGGTCATTTTAATTGTCGTTCTGTATATAAGCATATTACACACGCCTACGTGCATACATGTCATTTTAATAGTCGTTCTGTGTATAAGCGTATTGCACAAACGTACGTGAATACATGTCATCTTAATTGTCGTTCTGTGTATAAGCATATTACTCACGCCTACGTGCATACATGTCATTTTAATTGTCGTTCTGTGTATAAGCATATTACTCACGCCTACGTGCATACAGGTCATTTTAATCGTCGTTCTGTGTATAAGCATATTACACACGCCTACGTGCATACATGTCATTGTAATAGTCGTTCTGTGTATAAGCGTATTGCACAAACGTACGTGAATACATGTCATTTTTGCCATGTGTTTTCCTTTATTCGATATACTTCTTCACTTGCTTATTGGAAGGTGACATATAATTGCATCGTTCTTGTGCCCTATATACGTCATGTTTGATCGCCATATTTTACGTCACATTTCATGTCGCATTTTAAGTGGATGTTAATATGACAGAAGAGCTTTAATGGACAGTCGTGATTGTAGCTTAATTAAACAACAGTCTGTAACTTATATTTTTTTAACTCATGGAATACAACATTTTAAAGCAAAACAATCTGAAGTCAGAGATACCTGTCAAACCATACCCACATACAACACATCTGCGGCAGACGCCTTTGTCAACACCTGGGCATGACTATGGTTATATCTAAAATCGAGAATACTTGTTATATTTTCTAAAAGAGTTGAAAACACTGTGGTAAATGGAGAAAGTGTCTTTGTCATGCGAAATACCAATTATGTACGGTCCTCGTAGTAGAATAAAAAGCCATAGTTAGTACGATGATGATAACGCGACAGTACGATGATGATAACGCGACCGTACGATGATGAAAAAGCGACAGTACGATGATGATAACACGACAGTACGATGATGATAACGCGACCGTACGATGATGATAACGCGACAGTACGATGATGATAACGCGACCGTACGATGATGAAAAAGCGACAGTACGATGATGATAACACGACAGTACGATGATGATAACGCGACCGTACGATGATGATAACGCGACAGTACGATGATGATAACGCGACAGTACGATGATGATAACGCGACAGTACGATGATGAAAACGCGACAGTACGATGATGATAACGCGACCGTACGATGATGATAACGCGACAGTACGATGATGATAACGCGACAGTACGATGATGATAACGCGACAGTACGATGATGAAAACGCGACAGTACGATGATGATAACGCGACAGTACGATGATGAAAACGCGACAGTACGATGATGATAACGCTACAGTACGATGATAAAAACGCGACACTACGATGATAATAACGCGACAGTACGATGATGATAACGCGACATTACGATGATGATAATGCGACAGTACGATGATAAAAAACGCGACAGTACGATGATGATAACGCGACAGTACGGTGATGATAACACGACAGTACGATGATGAAAACACGACAGTACGATGATGATGACGCGACAGTACGACGATGATAAAGCGATAGTACGATACTACGATATTACGATGGTGAAAGCACGATAGTATATCGTATTATCATCATCGTACTGTCGTATTATCGCGTTTTCGTTATCGTACTGTCGCGGTATCATCATCGTACTGTCGCGTTTTCACCATCGTAATATCGTAGTATCGTACTGTCGCGTTATTATCATTGTACTGTCGCGTTACCATCATCGTACTATCGAGTATCGCGCTTCAGATCAACACATTCACAGGCGATGGCCCTCACAGTATTTCGTAATTGTCTGCTGCATATTGACTGTACGTGGGAAGGATTTATATTATACACCCTTCAAAGGATATCAAATGACACCACTCGATAGTGTTCGTCTGCTTTATAGTCGTCTACTTCACTCCTATACACTGGTTTAAAAATAGTTGAAGTAGAACGAGCATAAGATAAATTATGAGTTTGTTTAGAGACGTTTTAATTTCAAAAGGATCTATAAGTGAGGTTAAGTAATCATATCGATTGGCGAATCATTGTCTGCTTGCACGCTACGTTAATGTTTTCTGCTTAATTGTCTTCTGCACACATTTTGCATCATATGGATTCCTTAAAATGTCTTGCTAAAATGAAGCCAATCTGAATGTCAAATAGTTTAGATGTCAGATCAGTCCCAACATTTTGTAGACTTTGATCTGGATTCAAACTCAACGTTTCGTATAGGTTATCGAATGTTGGCGATATTCATCGCTAGCGAGCAAAGGGTTACATTGCGATATGTTTTGAGACGTTTTAATGTCCTTAATTTGTATACAAGAAATGTTTAACAATCATATCGACTGAAGAATCTTTGCTATGATAATTTACTTCTTTACCCTCATACATCAGTGTTCTGACGAATGTTTAGTCCCATGTGAACATATAAATGTTCGTTTGCATTATATGTGATACCATTATGTACATTGTATTTATAAATTCATTAAATATGTATACAACAAACTGAATAGTAATCAGGGACCAAATTATAACACTGTAAATGGTATATTGGATATTCGATAATATATGTTATTTTCCCTCATATGTCGTACTCTTGAAATATTTTTACCGATAGACTCAAATAACAGTATTTTTGATAAATATACCACACAAATTATGTAAATCCGTTTTTGGGAACGATATTTGCCGTTCAATGATATGTAGAAGGATATACAATTAGTTCCTCTCACCAATCAGTACTTAAGCTTTAGATCATAATGAGTTCAGTTTAACACAAGGGTTGGTATATTAGCCCAGTTTATTTAGTCAAATAAACCTCGTTAACCTTTTCCCACACGTATATGTAGTCGACACATTTTCAGCAGACGACTTTTGAAAAAATTGTGGATATTGATTATAGACTAAATATATTTTCACAATCAGCAATGTTGTCAACTCTATACAATGAAATACTTTAAGTTATATATAATTGCTTTGTTCTTCCCTCGATGTTTTCAAAGTCGCCTTTGGCAGAATTGGTATATTTAGGAAAGGGTTAAGACGACCAAGTTATAATACAGTTTACGCTTTCCGCGATATAGCCGACTTTCCATGTCTCCAATAGCAGGTAATATTTGAAAACATTGTGTGAAAAGAAATATTTATATAACAACTAATGTTTACTAATTACAATCACATTTCATCCTCTGATTTCGTTTGATATATTTATACACATATTTATATATGTAATATATGCTTAAAAAACAAAAAAACAATGTTATACGTTGAAAAGCAGCCAGTTTCACGAGAATAATGTTATATTCAGTACTCTGGTGTTGTAAAGCTAGAACAAACAAGGGAAGTTGAACTGGCCGCCATGATATAACTGAACAACTGTTGGAAACGAAGTTAAACCCAAAATAACGCTAAATCTAAGAAAACATGGCCATAATTAACATGTGTGTTTACACAAATAATCAAAACAGGGAAGTATATATTGCAAAGGAAAATATCAGAGAAACAGATGACGATGTATTCGTTTAAATTAAATTTTCAATTACCCTTAGCTGAAGTTAAAAGATAAACACATTTATAAAATAGAATATGAAATTGTAAAACTCTTACTTACATTCGTTCAGTCAATGCAGTTTTCGTTTCGTAGCCACTTATCTGAATGAAGAAATATCAAATATGGTTTGTAAAATAAAATACAATATGGCTGTCAATGCAAGAACATCGTCATGCGCATGTGCAATGCTCTATTAACCCTTTCACATATACCACAGTATTATGTTAAAGACGACTACGAAAGCGTCTAGACAAAATAAGGAAAATCCGCATCAATAAAGGATATTTAATGTAAAAGTAGGATGCGTTCATGTTGAGTGATTTCGTTAAAATATGTTCATAAGTCGTCTGCTACAGCTGGGGGATGAAGTTGCGAAGTTTAATCTTGTCATTGTATGAATTGTTTAACCCTTCGCCATCGTGATTACATCAATATATCTACTTTAGCTGTAAATTGCTGTTTTGTTTTACATCAAGGTTTTTCTTAGCTGAAGAGACAGACTGCCATTGATCACGAGTTTCTCTAATTATAACAACTTTTCTAGATTGAATTATCAATGTACATTTTGCATCAACTTATAAATAAAAGTTAAGAATGCTATCCGACACATACCCTTTCTAACAAGTAGACATTTGTTGACGCTTTTATAGATGTTGAACACATTTTGTCAAAAGAAGAAATTACTCATAATGAGTCATTCCTTTTTTCAACAACTGTCAATAAATTTACTTTAATCGATAGATAGTTTACATCGTTGCGCTTACATGATTTCATAGTCGTTTGCTGGAGATTAACTGTATGTTAGACGGATTTATGTTATACACCCTTCACAGGATATCGAAGGACTTTTTTCTTTATTTTTCATCTGCTTTATTGTCGTCTGATACACTATTGAAAACTGGTTTAAAAAGCTGAACTAGAATCAATCTGGGTGTCAAAAAGTGTAGATGACAGATCGGCATAAACATATTGTGGGTCCGTTCAAGACGCAAATTGAACATGGGTCATCACATATTTGCGACATCTGACGTTAGCGAGAGTAAGTGAAATTGAGAGTTTGTTTAGAGACGTTTTAATTTTAAAAGGGTCTATAAATAAGGTTGAATAATGATATCGACTTACGAATCTTAAATGTATCTATTCATACATTTAGTGAATTAATAGTTATTTCTTTCATACAGCAGTATTCTGGCGATTTGTTACTCTCAGATGAACGTATGAATTTCCATTTGTTTTACATCAGATAGCTATATGCAATTATATACAAATTCAATGAGTATGTATTCAATAAACAGACTAGCTGTGAAGGACCAAGGCACCATATGTTAATATATTACACTATCAATGGTATATTGGATAATAGACATTAACCCTCATACGACCCGAGTCAGACAAAATACTTTTAAAATGGTAGTAATGGCTTTCCCTCCTTGGCGCTTAGTGATGTATGGTTAGAAATGCCACTGACTTCCTGGTGTCAGGGTAAATGAACCAGTATAACTTTGTAACTTTCCCAGGAAACGCCGTTATATACATGATATATTGCTTAAATATAATACACCATAAAAACGAACCCCTCATAAGTCATGATGATGATGAATTTTTGCTCATCGACACCTACTTATGACATGTCTTATAACAAATATTCCATAAACAGAATGTTGTCGTGCAATCCGGGACCTATCTATTTACACAGAAAAATGAACTATTGCAGAAGTTATTATGAGTCTATGCATTGAACAAAAGTACATTGTTTCTTTTGTGAACAGTATAAATCCAAATAAGCCTGTGCATCCTCACATACTGTTCAAGATCTACAATTTTCACAGAGTACTTACACAAGTTTGTTCGAAAAACCCGTCAACTTGTGTAGATTATGATAAGACTGAACAGATGGACAAGATGATCTGAAGCTGCACTGTTCAGAAATGACAACTTGTACCATTTCTTATACACGGGCTCATATTTCCTCTCATTCAGTCCGGTTCTGACCAATGTTCAGTCATATATTTCCATGTAACCTACCATTCGAAAGCGGCGATAGGAAAATGTTTAAATAATGAGATACACATTTTCGCACATAATATACAACATCGACCCCCGGTAGCGACGCGGGATGTAAACCTAGAGGTTATAAGTTCGGATCCAAGTACGGCCAACATTCTTTCAGACGTTTGGCAAAGGTCTATACGACACTCATTGTTATTCATTCGAATTTCATGTGAAACAACAACCAGTGGCTTCGAAATATTATGACAGCAGAACTGGTGTAGAAAACGTGGAAATACATGGATAGGAGAACAAGTATCCGTGATATGGCTGAAAAAATGTTATACATTTGCGTTAGATCCAAATCAAACAATCATGAAACAGGTTCCGCAGACGTATTTGAAAACACCGAGATAAAACTATTGAAATTATCCGTAAATGTTTAAATCATTTGGGCATATGGAGAAAACACCGTATTGAGCAAATACTTATTTTTGTCAAAATGCTTGCAAAGACCGACGGAAAGGATAAAGTCGTGAGGTTTAATCTATTCATTGTATTGATTGTGAAACTCTTTGCCACAGTGATCACATCAATATACATTCATCTTCTGTATGCCGTAGTTTCTGTTTTAAATTCTTCTAATCTTAAGGGACACATTACCCTTTATAAGCTGTTTCTCTATTAACACATGTTGTATATCACTGAAGAGGTCCTTGTATAATTGGAATCAAACATTCCAGACAGCACTATCAATGTACAGTGTACACAAACTAACAGTTAAGAACATTAAGGAAACTATATAAGAAGAGAAAATTGATATACGATACAAATACATCATTTGTATCATTTTGCAAAAGTAGACACACTTTGACGCTTCTGCAATTTTTAAACACATTGTGTCAAAGGAAGATGTGGCTCCTAATGAGTCATGTCCCTATTTGTCATATTGATTTCAACTCACGTATACTTTAATTGAAACTGGGTTTCAAACAGTGTAGATCTCAGATCAGCCCATTTCTACGTGTGGGGTCCGATCTGAATGCAAGCTGAAGTTGTAGCATAGGTTATCAATAGTTGAAGACATCCGCCGCTAGTGAGCAAAGAGTTAGTTGAGAGTTTGTTTAGAGACGTTATAATTTCCAATAGTGTTCACATATTAAGGTTTAACCTTGATATATCGACTGGCAAATCGTTAACATGTGTAATCATAAATTGTGTATTCAGTATTTATTTACCCTAACACATCAGTGATCTGATGAATATTTTGTCCCAGGTAAATATTAATTTAAATTACCCTTATTTAAGATAGCTATATGTATTTTTTTTTTTTAAATAGAAAAGAAAGTGTGTTCGGTTTGTTTGTAAAGTATTATACGCCGCATGTTCTCAGTTATAACACGGCGTGTCATGTTTAAGGTACGTGTACTTCTTGTTAATGTATCCTGACTCTAGCGAGTCGGTCGTTATTATAGACCCTGACTGCATTGTGTCAAGGAAGGAAATAAATTATTTGGTATGACCTGGCTAGCGATCAAACTCGCCACTGGAAGCGGACACTCTACCATTACACCACCGAGATGGTCCAGAACTTCAGTGAATACGTATCGTACAAGAAATGGGTAGTCAGAGACCACTGCCAATAGTTTCTTGGATAATGTATTATTTTCCTTCATACACCATAATGGTAACGACTTTTTTCGAACCGACATATACTTATGCCAGTATTTATAACAAGTAATCTGCAAACAGAATGTAATTCAGAACCTTTCATATTTGCACAGTGCACAGATAATGGTCTATTGAAGAAGTTAATATTTCCTCTTATCGATAATATTGTGTACGGGAGGTCGGGATTTCGGTCTCCGATGTAGTCATACAAAATTATTTAAAAGTGTAGATAATGCTTTACCCCCTTCGCGATTAGTGTTTTAGGGCTATATAACTCTTGGTTGGAAACGAAAACATTATTGTTCATTATCAGTAATTTCAGTTTGTGCAACAACACTTTTAAAATTTCGTTTCCTACAGATACGTCAAAAGGCGACTGCATTTGGGAAATGGTCAAATAGTTTACAACTCATTAACCCGGCGACTCTCGCATATTACTTTTATTCCTACATAATGATAGGCGAACACACAAGATGACGTTGACATTATACAGCCACAAAGCCAATGTTCCACTGAGGAAGTTAGCCCTGCATCTTCTAATAGGTGAACAGACAAGATGACGTAAACATATTCTAGCCATAAAGCAAATGTTCCGCTTCGAAGTTAGCCGTATAGCTCTTGATAGGCAAACAAACGAGATGACGTTAACATAATCTAGCCAAAAAGACAATGTTCTACTGAGGAAGTTAGCCGTATATCTCTTAATAGGCGAACAAACAATTTGACGTTAACATAATCTAGACAAAAAGCCAATGTTCTACTGAGGAAATTAGCCGTATATCTCTTAATAGGCGAACAAACAATTTGACGTTATGATTATCTAGCCACATAGCCAATGTTCCACTGATGAAGTTAGCTGTATATCTATTGTAGCAGAATATCGATGAATGTACACGCACACACATTACGTTCAATCAAACGGATCAATTTAAGGAATTTATACGTATGGTAAAATGACATTTTGTACAAAATGTATACATGTTTCTTATCACATTGCCGGTACAAAATGGGGAAATGAATATTTTCCTTTATTTCATAGCAACCCACAAACGTATTTTAACACATGTGTAGCCAACGACATTTGAAAACATCGCTGAAAATGTAGAAATTGCTCATGATGAGCATTTTCCCCATTTGTCACACAGTGTTCAACTGTATTCCGTTTTTAAACGTTCATGTATAGAGGCGTATGCCTAAATGTTGTCAAAGTCGTCTGTTGCAGATTTATTGTATGTAGGAAAGGGTTAAAATTGTCTATAATGTTTATGTATATATAATTTACTGTATTCAATACAGACTATAAATAGCATATCAAGGACTGGTTAATTATGTTTAAACATAAGCATTTTATAATTCAACTTTGACTTAACACTTCCCCTGATAACGACGGCTTTTGATGCAAACAACACTTTTAGAAACATTACAGGACAATCATGCATTGTTCAAAGGTCCGATTTCTTAGGTTTCAACAAATAAAATTAACTCAAAAATCGTCTGCTTAAATACATTCCTTTAAATTTATTCACTTTTCTGTGTTTACTAAAGTGTCAACTTTATAAAACGTGTTAAATCAGTACACATAGTCGTGATTTCTTTTTTCAATTGGACCGTCGCCCTTTTTTCTGATATTCAATATATTTGACGCTTCTGTAGCAGACGACTTTTGTGAAAACAAAAATAACATGCACACCGTAAACACGAGTGATTTCTCTCATGTACCAAAACCGCATCGGTGGTGATGAGGTAGAGCGTCTGCGTCGGTGGTGTAATAGTAGTAGTAGTGCGTCCGCCTCGGAAGCGAAATGTTCCGTATTGCATAAACTTACGTGCATACAGGCTATTTTAATCATCGGCTCCAGGTTCGATTCCCGGTTAAGTCATATAAATGGTAATGGCTTCCGTTGTTGGCGCTCAGTAGAGTGGGGTTAACATTATGACTGACTCGTTTGTGTTCGGATAACTGAAACAGTAATACTAGTGACTTACTTAAGAAATGCCGTGATATAACTGGGGACTAAAGTTTAAAGTAGCGTTAAACAAGCAAACCTTTCCCAAAATGTTTTAACCTTGTTTTATAATTTAAATACCCAATTTAAAAGACGTTATAACTCTTTTCAACAGATAGTTCTTAAAACAGACGACTTCGGCAATTTAAACATTAAGTTAACGTTAAGGTTTATCGGATTGTACTTAACACTATACCATATACAAAATAAATCTTCAGATTGGCTTTTTGAAAAAAGATAAGAAAGGAATGTATAATCATTGGAAAAAAGTTATAACTAGTTCAACATAAGCAATTTCTCCTTTAGTAACTTTTGTTCTCGGAAGTAATCTTCTATAAAGGCTTTATAATGAATGCGTATTTAGGTAAGGGTAATATTCAATGGGTTTAAACGCTGGTACAATCTTCATAATGGTTAATTTTATGATTATTGAAAAGTATGAATAGTAAATGGAATGTGTTTATAATTCATGACGCGCAATCGGGATTGCTTTATTCTAATCTGAATAAATCCTTTCTACTATAACAGAGACGATAGTTAATGCTTTGCAGCAGTGAACATTTACAAAATATAAATAATATGAAAACAGGAAATATCACCAAACCACCTCGGTTGTGCAGGTGTAGAACGTAAACTTCATACTAAATGCATAAGTAAATGGCTTACCACTTTGGCGCTCAGGAGTATGGGGATAACATTTCGATCAGCTGACTAGTGTCAGGATAATTGCACCAAAAGTTCTGCTAACTAGCCAAAGATGCACACACTTACGTGCATACATGTCATTTTAATCATCGTTCTGTTTATAAGCGTATTGCACAAACTAAAATGCATACAGGTCATTTTAATCGTCGTTCTGTGTATAAGCGTATTACACACGCCTACGTGCATACAGGTCTTTTCAATCGTCGTCCTGTGTATAAGTGTATTGCACACACTTACGTGCATACATGTACATGTCATTTTAATCAACGTTCTGTGTATAAGTATATTGCACACACTAACGTGCATACATCACATTGTAATTGTCATTCTATGTATAAGCGTATTGCACAAACGTACGTGCATACATGTACATGTCATTTTAATCAACGTTATGTGTATAAGCGCATTGCACACACTAACGTGCATACATGTACATGTCATTTTAATTGTCGTTCTGTGTATAAGCGTATTACACACACTTGCGTGCATACATGTGATTTTAATCGTCGTTCTGTTTATAAGTGTATTGCACACACTTACGTGCATACATGTGATTTTAATCGTCGTTCTGTTTATAAGTGTATTGCACACACTTACGTGCATACATGTCATTTTAATAGTCGTTCCGTGTTTAAGCGTATTGTACACACTTACGTGCATACATGTCATTTTAATTGTCGTTCTGTGTATAAGCGTATTACACAAACTTACGTGTATACATGTCATTTTAATCGTCGTTCTGTGTATAAGCGTATTACACAAACTTACATGTATACATGTCATTTTAATTGTCGTTCTGTGTATAAGCGTATTACACAAACTTACGTGTATACATGTCATTTTAATCGTCGTTCTGTGTATAAGCGTATTGCACAAATTTACGTACATACATGTCATGTTATTCGTCGTTCTGTGTATAAGCGTATTACACAAACTTACGTGCATACATGTCTTTTTAATCGTCGTTCTGTGTTTAAGCGTATTGTACACACTTACGTTCATACAGGTCATGTTAATCGTCGTTCTGTGTATAAACGTATTACACACACATACGGGCATACAGGTCATGTTAATCGTCGTTCTGTGTATAAGCGTATTACACACACATACGGGCATACAGGTCATGTTAATCGTCGTTCTGTGTATAAGCGTATAACACAAACTTACGTGAATACAGGTCATTGTTATCGTATTTCTGCTGTATAAGTGTATTGCACACACTTACGTGCATACATGTCATTTTAATCGTCGTTCTGTATTAAAGCTTATTGCACAACCTAACATGCATAGAGGTTTTTTTAGTCGTTGTTTTGTGTATAAACGTAGTGTACACACTTACGTGCATACAAGTCATTTTCATCGTCGTTCTGTGTATAATTGTATTGCACACACTTACGTCCATACATGTCATTGTAATCGTCGTTCTGTGTATAAATGTATTACACACACATATGGGCATACACGTCATTGTAATCGTCGTTCTGTGTATAATTGTATTGCACACACTTACGTCCATACATGTCATTGTAATCTTCGTTCTGTGTATAAGTGTATTACACACACATACGGGCATACACGTCATTGTAATTGTCGTTATGTGTATAAGTGTATTGCACACACTTACGTTCATACATGTCATTGTAATCGTCGTTCTGTGTAGAAGTGTATTGCACTCACCTACGTCCATACATGTCATTTTAATCGTCGTTCTGTGTATAAGCGTATTACACAAACTTACGTGCATACATGTCATTTTAATCGTCGTTCTGTGTTTAAGCGTATTGTACACACTTACGTTCATACAGGTCATGTTAATCGTCGTTCTGTGTATAAACGTATTACACACACATACGGGCATACAGGTCATGTTAATCGTCGTTCTGTGTATAAGCGTATTACACACACATACGGGCATACAGGTCATGTTAATCGTCGTTCTGTGTATAAGCGTATAACACAAACTTACGTGAATACAGGTCATTGTTATCGTATTTCTGCTGTATAAGTGTATTGCACACACTTACGTGCATACATGTCATTTTAATCGTCGTTCTGTATTAAAGCTTATTGCACAACCTAACATGCATAGAGGTTTTTTTAGTCGTTGTTTTGTGTATAAACGTAGTGTACACACTTACGTGCATACAAGTCATTTTCATCGTCGTTCTGTGTATAATTGTATTGCACACACTTACGTCCATACATGTCATTGTAATCGTCGTTCTGTGTATAAATGTATTACACACACATATGGGCATACACGTCATTGTAATCGTCGTTCTGTGTATAATTGTATTGCACACACTTACGTCCATACATGTCATTGTAATCTTCGTTCTGTGTATAAGTGTATTACACACACATACGGGCATACACGTCATTGTAATTGTCGTTATGTGTATAAGTGTATTGCACACACTTACGTTCATACATGTCATTGTAATCGTCGTTCTGTGTAGAAGTGTATTGCACTCACCTACGTCCATACATGTCATTGTAATCGTCGTTCTGTGTATAAGTGTATTGCACTCACCTACGTCCATACATGTCATTGTAATCATCGTTCTGTGTATAAGTGTATTACACACACATACGGGCATACACGTCATTGTAATCGTCGTTCTGTGTATAAGTGTATTACACACACTTACGTCCATACATGTCATCGTAATCGTCGTTTTGTGTATAAGAGTATTGCACAAACATACGGGCATATATGTCATTTTAATCGTCGTTCTGTGTATAAGTGTATTGCACAAACTTACGTGCACACATGTCATTGTAATCGTCGTTCTGTGTATAAGTGTATTACACACACATACGGGCATACACGTCATTGTAATCGTCGTTCTGTGTATAATTGTATGGCACACACTCACGTCCATACATGTCATTGTAAACGTCGTTCTGTGTATAAGTGTATTACACACACATACGGGCATACACGTCATTTTAATTGTCGTTCTGTGAATAAGTGTATTGCACACACTTACGTTCATACATGTCATTGTAATCGTCGTTCTGTGTAAAAGTGTATTGCACTCACCTACGTCCATACATGTCATTGTAATCGTCGTTCTGTGTATAAGTGTATTGCACACACTTACGTGCACACATGTCATTGTAATCGTCGTTCTGTTTTATAAGTGTATTGCATGCACTTACGTGCACACATGTCATTGATTTTAATCGTCGTTCTGTGTATAAGCCTATTACACAAACGTACGTGCATAATCGTCATTTTAATCGTTGTTCTGTGTATAAGCTTATTGCACAAACTAACATGCATAGAGGTCTTTTTAATCGTCGTTCTGTGTATAAGTGTATTGCACACACTAACGGGCATACAGGTCATGTAATTGTCGTTCTGTGTATAAGCGTATTGCATTGCACAAACTTACATGCATACATGTCATTTTAATGATCGTTCTGTGTATAAGCGTAGTGCACACACTTAAGTACAAACAGGTTATTTGAATCGTCGTTCTGTGTATACGAGTAGTTTACGCTTATCATGCCAAAGTCAGTCAATATATCACGTTAACTAAAACTGTCGTTTCACGCGATACGAAGGTCGTTGCATGATGATACATATTAAGATCGTGTCCTTTTGAAAAGAATAAAAAGATTTGCCATGCATTTTACCATGTGATTTCCTATATGGGATATACTTCTTTAATTGTTTATTGGTTGGTGACATATAATTGCATCGTTCTTGTGCACTATATACGTCATGTTTGATCGTCATATTGTACGTCACATTTAATGTCACATTTAAAGTGGATGTTAATATGACAGAAGAGGTTTGGTGAACAGTCGTGATTGTAGCTTAATTAAACAACAGTCTGTAACTTATATTTTTTTAATTCATAGAATACAACGTTTTAAACAGTGTGAAGATGCGGTATTGTGACGTCAAACACACTTAATTAAGTCTTATAAAACGTGTAAACTGTGTAATTTCATTATTGAAAACATTCAACATTGTCTAAATCGTCTGTTCTTTATCTTAAAATGTCAAAATAGGAATATTCTAAATTTCCAAAAGATGTTACAGTAGTGTAACGGGCTATGTATTTTGCTACTCGAACTGACATCTCTCTTGACCTTTGGTCTCGCGAAATACTTTTGTTTTTATGCGCCCCGTAGTATCATGCAAAGCGACATATCCTCCTACAACATACTTGTGCTTTTGTCTATATTAAAAAAATCCCATCAAAACATATGGTGATTCGTGTCGAATCCCCCATGGTTCAAATAATCAAAACAATCTGAGTTCAGAGATACCTGTCAAACCATACCCACATACAACACATCTGTGACAGACGCCTTTGTCAGCAAAATGTGTCAAATACTCAGAATAATATGAAGTCAGAGATATATATTTATTAAATCATATTAAATCATTCCTATATTGTTAAAGTTAAATAATAAATAGCTGAAATGATCAGTTTCGTCTGACCACAATATTTCAATTGTCTTTAACCCTTTCCCACATATAGACGAAATATGATGCATCTGCATTCGATGACTTTTGAAAACAATGTGGAAAAAGGGCAAATTGCTTATAATGATCAATACTTCTTGTGTCACTTTGTTTTCAAGGTTTCCGGTACTAATACAGAGAATTCAATAGTTTTACTTTTATTTGTAAAGTTTTCCGATATGTATGTCTAGATGTTTTCAAAGTCCTTTTTTGTAAAATTATTGTTTGTTGATAAGAATTAAAGAATTTTCTTTAATGTTCAAGTTTTCAAAACTGATCATTATTAGCATATCAATGACTGATTTTTACTGTTTTATAATTCAATAACCCTTTCCGTGTAAAAAAACCAAAACCTTTTATGAACATTTTATTCTAATAATTAAATTCACAAACGAGCGATTTCTAAGAAGACGACTTGAAGATCAGGAAAAAACGGCATTGTTGCTTAAGTAGAAATTGCTCATCATAAGACTAAATAATTCCTCCTTTAGTTACATTTGTTTTCAGAAATCTTCTATTGTAGAATAGTCGTCTGCTGAAGATTGAGTGTATGTGGGAAGGATTTATATTATACACCCTTCAATGGATACCGAATGACACAACTCGATATTGTTCGTCTGCTTTATTGTCGTCTACTTCACTCCTATACACTGGTTTAAAAATAGCTGAAGTAGACGTTAGGGATCATAAGATATATTATGAGTCTGTTTAGATACGTTTTAATTTCAAAAGGATCTATAAGTGAGGTTTAATAATTATATTGACGGGCGAATCATTGTCTGCCTCACGCTACAATAATGTTTTCTGCTTAATTGTCTTCTGCACTCATTTTGCATCATATGGTTTCTTTAAAATGTCTTGGTAAAATGAAGCCAATGTGAATGTCAAACGGATTAGATGCCAGATCAGTCTGAGCATATTGTAGACTTCGATCTGGATGCAAACTCAGCGTTTTGCATAGGTAATTACCTTCTGGCGAGTGTAAGTACTGGTGTGGGAAAGCCAGGAAAACATGGGTAGGTGCACTGACCGCCGTGATATGACCAAAGCTGTTGAAAGCGGCGTTAAACTCCAAACAAACAAACAAAACCTTCTGGCGATATTCATCGCTAGCGAGCAAAGGGT